>PPHD01014843.1:0-16448 GCA_002909625.1 Bambusicola thoracicus | reverse complement strand
TGAGCTGTGCGTGCACAATGCAGGAATTCACTGGAACGTGAGCCAGGCTTTGGAGATGAGAAGTGAGTTTGTTCTCCAGTAAAATCGCCTTTTGTTAGCAGAAAATCTGTGCGTCGCGTTCCCCAGGGGAATAGTGGTTGAGAAGCACAGATGATTAAAAGATAACACATTTGAGGGCTTTTTTTTTGTGTGTGTGTGGGTTTGTTTTTACTTTCTTTTTTTAATGCTCCTTTTGGGTTTGGAAGCTGGATGCCACACATAGGTTTCTCCGCACCGACCTGGAAATAATTTACTTGTTTTAATGCAAAAAAAAAAAAAAACCCAACCAAACAACAACAAAGCTGAGACTCTCAGAAGAAGAGCCCCCAGGAATTGTGAAATACCAAATGTCACACCAACAAAAATGACTGAAGCTGGCAGCTCCCAGCGCAGCGTATCACATTGGTCTTAAGCAAGAAAAAGCCAAATCAAGCAAGACTTGATGGAACAGAATAAAAGCAGGCAAGCACCTCATCTTGGCTTGGAATAGCACATTCATAGAGAAAGCATTTTTCATTGCTTTTTATTTGGTAAGCAGTAAAACCACTGGCTCAGGCCTATCACAGCCTGTGTGTGCCCGCTGCTCGGTGCCCATCCCTTTCTGTAGTGTAAGCACTCTGCTCCCTTCCCTTCGTAGCAGTGGTGGGCCTGGTGCTGTGTTTCGGCATGTCTGCATGCGTATCTTCAGTCCTGCAATACTCCCCATTGCACAGACAGTTCCACCTGGTATTTAAGCCTTCACTTCACTTTGTTTTAAGGCTTGCTTAACAGTTTTCTCGTTGATCGACTCAGCATCAATCACCGTAATGTGCCAGAAACGCTGTTCCCATTAACAACTGCTTTTTGTTGGAAACTGGGTAGCCCACAGTGGTACTCCAGGTCCAGCATGAATATGGGCATTTTATCTGTGAAAGCTGGGGGATCTGCAGCCCACAGCACCGTGCAGTTGTGTGGAGCGGCCCTGAGAAGTCGCCCTTTATCCAGGTCCCCAAGCCTTTCCCAGTTTGGGCACACAGCCATCGATGTGATGACACCTGCAGACCTCTGCTGCAACTGGAACTCAAGTTTGAGAGCAAACAGCCTTTAGTGCATGTTCACAAGCCACAGCTACCAGCTGGACACCAAGGATGAAGTGGCACCAGCTACCGGCTTTGCTTGTACTCATTGCCACGTATTGCACATCAAGTCAGCTGCAAGAAACTAAGCCATTAAGCTGCCTTCTCGCAAACATTAATTATGAAGATACCATCACTCATGTTTGTCAACTACAAACCATCCTGTGATAATTGATTTATTTTCTTTTAGTGCAGGGAGTTGTAGTGCTGAAGTTGCAAACTGTGCTGGCAGGCGATTCCTGCAAGGACCTGATCCCACTGAGCTGGTGAAACCTCCCTTTACCACCATGAGGCCTGGAAAGGTGCAGACCGATGTCCCCCATCCTCTTGGCCAGCATGCCTTCCATCTGGGATCTGCCCTCGCCAAAGGTGTCCTTCTGACATAGATTTGGCTGAAGATCAGGCAACTATGTGATGCTTTGAATGTCGACTTAGGGAAAAGCTTTCAGGCCAAGAGGGTGTTGCTCAAAGCCTGTCTCAGGCACCCTCAACACCCCTAAATTTTGCTGGGGTCCATCAGTTCTGAGTACCCTGAGTTCCCTCTTTGCTATCTCCAATGTGTTTATGGACAATGAGAGGGGCTGTTGTCCCCATTCCAAAGGCAAAGGCAGCAGTGATGGCGAAGCCCCAAGCCCATGCTTTTTCTGTTCTCCTCCAGCCCATGCTGCTGGGCTCTCCTAACACACCTCTGCCCTTTCCTGCTGCAGGGAAAGACTGCAACATAGGGCAGGACAGGAAAAGCCCTTCCAATTATGCTTTCTGCCTATGCTGGCCACAGTCTGCAGCCCAAGTTACCAATGGGACTTGCTAATAGAGCATCTGGGACATTCTTGCACTGTTTTCCCCCATAGCTGGTTTTTGGATAAGTTCCTCCCAGCTGATCGCTCTCCCAGATGTGTGTGTGTCCATACATGCGGTCGGATCACTGATGGATGCTCTGCAGCCATCTGGATGTCGGGGAGAAATGACAAATTTCCCCCTTACTGCCAGCCACCCCATCCATGAGATATTGATGAATGGCATCTTTATTGGCTGCTGGGCTAATTAAATAAAAGTTGCATCAGCTTCTAGCTGACAGGCTCTAATTGCTCCTGAACAGATTTTGAGAGGACCAAATGAATAGGAAAATAAAAGGAAATAGCATGGATTGGATCCAAGAAGGTATCTGACAGCATTGTGCTTCTGCAGACCTGCAGGTGCTCAACACTGCAAGAGGAGTGTCTGGGAACCAGCAGCCCTGCTGCGTTTAGAGGGTTTAGAAGGATGCTTAAGCCCCAGGGCTGAGTGCCCAGGTTTTGGGTGGGTCCAGGACCTGGTGCACCGCACATCCCAGCACAGACAAACGCACCAAGATGAATGGTGAGGCTCTGTCACATCAGTGGTGTCTGCTCCCCAGGGGACCCTGAGGCTATATCTGGGCACAGCCATTCCAAGAGGCTTGTGCCATGTTTAATTTATGGGCTGATTAATGAGTTCTTAGCATACAATGCATTTAATTCCATTTTGGCCTGATTTATGGTAGGACGTGAACCGCATGTGAAGTTTTTAATTCAGTAGGTGGTGACTCTGATTCAGTATATGGAGTGTGACGGAAGAGGTGATGAATTTGGTTCCAAAGGCAATGCATCAAGCTCAGTGTGAAGTGCCCCAAATCTATCGCACGTCACATCGGCTTCGATATGCCCATAGTAAGTGGGGCACCCTCTCCTGAGTCCCCACAGCCACCACCTTCCCTTACTGGTGGTCTTCTCTTCAGCCTTCCAGGATGTGAAGAAAACCAGCAGAACAGCCCATCAGGTGCTGGTCAGATATTTGTCTTCAACTCAATACATGGCCAGCCCTACGACTAATGTGTAAAGATGGCTGAAAACCTGCTGGAAAAATGCTCGAAGAAACAGAAAACTTATATTGGAGGGAAATGAAACCCCAGGGCACTTATGGCTGGAAAACTTTAAGACTTCGTAGAGGGCTGCGGCCATCAGAGTGGATAAAGATGAGGAGGTTTTCCATCAGCTGTGTTAATCAGATCTGTTTCTGCATACAGTTTTTTTTTTTTTTTTTGGAGAGCAGATAAAACACAACAGATCCTGACATGCTGATCAGCCAAACCCTGCTGCTATTTACAGGCAGGGGCTCCTACTGTGCCATGTACCCAAGGAGGGATGCCAAGCACCAAGGACACAAACAGGGGCTTGAGTACCTCTAATGTACCCCTGCTCTGCTTGCGGCGAGCTGTTTGCAGGCTTGGTCTTTGCCCAAAACCTCTCCAGGAAACACATCATGCTGCTCCTGCCGCTGTCACCCAGGCAGCTTCAACCCTGGTCTCCAAAAGAGTAGAACAAACCCCTCTGGCATCCTTTAAATAGTTGAAACAACATCCTTCCAAGAGCAAAAACACTCACAAATTTGAACTCCCATTTTGGCATCACCTCGTGAACAACTTTGCTAATGAAATGCTGGGATTGGGGAGCCCCTGTGCCCTCTCTGCCATCCCACAATGTCCAAGGGAGGATGCTTACGTGTTGCTGTGCCACAGGCATGGCAGTGAGCACTGGGGACCCTCCCAGTGCTGTCTCTGTGCAGCCAGCCTCAGTGGCTGCATCTGGGATGCCAGTCTCTGCTCCTATGTTGTGGCCACGGGGTAATGGGCTGGGCTTTGTGGCACTGCTCAACATGCTGCAGCACAGCTCAAACACCCTGCAGGGCTTTACACTGCCAGAAAATGTCTTGGTTGTGGAGAAGAGCATGTAATTTCTTTTCTTTGTTTATTTGTTTTGCATGGGAGGCAAGGCTGATGGCTCATAATGAACAAGTATTTTATCTGAGTGCAGTTGGGCCCATAAATCAGTTGCTCCTTCTGGAGCACCAGCCATCAGCAGCTGTCTGAGCTCTAAAATCACCAGCACCAGCATCTCCTCCGGAACAGGAGCAGACTGCTGACACTGACATCCCCCTGGTGTCCTTCTCCAGCACTATGTGCTGCGAAGAGCCAGGCCTCCTGGTGGCTGATATCCTCCTGTTTGCATTGCCAAGGCCTTCAGCAGTTATCTTGGTCCTCCTTCAAATCCAGTGTCTATCACTGGCTTTGTCTGTCATCCATGAGACTGCTGCATCCTGGTGGGCTGGCTCGTATCTCTGCTGTTTATTCTTCACTGTCTCCATCCGTCCATCCATCCACCCACCAACCCAACCATCCATCCATCTTTCATTTAACACTGCAAGACCATAGCACTGGAAATATCTCCTTTCTCCGTTCTATTCCATTCCTTGAGCACCAGGTTTTGACTGAACAAACTCCATTTTTGCCTGTGAACATAGCGAGCTTTAAAATGTGACCCGAGGCCTCTATGTAAGGTCTGTTCTCTGCATGCAGAGCAAAATAGCTGGACATGGTCCTTTCCTGATGGCTTGTGCCTTTTCTGTGCAGAGAGAACAACCTGTAGCTTCATGTGAGAAACTCCCTGCTCACAGCAGCAGCAGGTGCTTGAGTTAGCCAATAATCCACAATGATGAGCTTTCTATGGACTACAGCACCCAGGAGACTTGAGGTGAATACCTGAGCGCATTTCTCTGTTGGTGTATAGCTCAGATCCAGGCTAATAGCAATGCCTCCTCTTTAAAAGGGTTTAAGTTATAAAATGTGGGCAGTTCCTCGCTTGTTTTGGATCCACCTGGAAATCAGCAGCTCCCTGATTGCCACCAGCAGCATCTGCCTGGGTGCAGTTGTGCTGTACAGCTTCAGGTTACAAACAGAGCTGAAACTTCCAGACATATGGTGCTCGATTCCCAACTGGTAATTGCATCAACTTAGGATCAATGGAGCAGAATAATATCTGCCCACTAATAACAGTCTAATAAAATTAATAGCGTTGGCTATGCCATGAATTACTTTAAAGTAGGGATTGGAGGATAGTAATGTAAACAAGCATTGATTTTCCTCAGGGAAACGGACTGCTGTGTCTCCTCAGAGCAGGCTTTTGGAGGGCTGTGCTTCTGGTGTGCCAGTGCCTTTGGTCCTTGCGGGGTCACTGAATGTCCACCACTTTATTTGTGCTGTTCCCATCGAACATCATGCTTGTGTGTTTGCAGCATCCCGCTGCTGCTGGCTTTCTCACAGCCCTGGGGAGCAAAGCTCCCTGACGTGCACAGCCCATGCATCACATCTTGGTGAGCAGAGGCTGTGGGGCCGTGCTGAGGTTGCTGACGTGTCCTTCTGCAGTGTGCAGGGAATCACTTCTCTCCCTCCTGAATACCGCGCTTTAAAGGCAGCCTGCTTTATTTTTAGTTTTTAATGTGGTGTAATTTTGAGCCGCTGCATTCAAACAGATGGACATTTGGTGTCCGGATAGACAACACAACATAAAGTAACAATCATCTGGTTCCTCTCCATCTGGATTTGCCATACAAATCATTATAGTGAAACTCCTTCAGAGAGGAGACCGAGCTCATTGGCACCAACATGCCATAAACAACAGAAGAAGACGCCCGACTCCGTACAATACATCCATCCCAATCCCCTGCTGGAAATCAGGGAGGTTAAAAATAAAAACCCTTTGAGTTTTGACTGTTTACACAGCTGTAGCATAAATATTTAGATTTGCGATAGAAACGCTTGCTCAGCCAAAACCCTTCCCAGATCTCTGCAGTCAGCAGCGGGGCTTTACAGAGGCCTGGCATTTCCTTGGAAAACTGAAAGTGATGATAATGAAAGCCGAGGGCAACGTCCATCTGTGGTGCTGCAGCACCGGGGACACGGGTGACGCTCACCAAGGGACACCGGGCATGGGTACGGACACGGGGCCACGGGCAGCAGCCCCAGATGCATCCTCCATCCTCCTGGCACCACCTCGTGGTCTGGGCCGTGTCGGCTCCTTCCATCTCTTCGCCTGCTGAAAGCCACGGAGAGGATTTCCCATCCGGCAAACCGTCGCTTTAGGAGCACCGTAAGGTACAGCCGTTATTAAAACGGGTTCTTTTCCTAACGCACCTACTGTGTCTTCATTATGTCAGCGCACCTCTATGAAGAGATTTGTAGAGGAATCCATCCATTCATTCCCACACCTAATTCCTCAATAGCCCATTTGCTTCAAAGACTTTTATCGACTTTTACTACTGCATGAATCCTCAGATATTTATTTTTTAGGCCCCGGGGGACCCACTGTAGAAGAAATGCGCTTTATGAAGTTTTATGGCAAAGGTTTTGCTGTGGATAAAAGCTTCCCATTATTTCTGAACTTCTGTTCTCCACAAAGCAGGTTTCGTAGGGTCTGCTCTGAGACTGCCACAGGGCTCCTTGGACTGAAAATTCAGCTCTTAGGAATAAGTAAGAAAAGGAAAAGGACTTCCCACTGATATCTGGTGTTTTGGGTCCTGTTGTTTCAGATGTTTCCCTTTGGCAGGGCACTCTGGGACCCCACCTGTTCTGGGATGAGCATGGGCAGGCTGCGGCATGGATAAAGCTTTTCCCCATCCCCATCATCACTTGCTGTCAGCGACGTCCTCAGATGTGGGACCTTAAACTAGGCTGGCAGAAGAGGTGGCAAAAGCAACACCACGAGCATCTGAGACATCTCCAGCCCTCCAGGTTGGCTGGGAAATTCCGAGTAGCAAGAATCGGCGCAATTAGCCCCGGTCATCCCAGATTATCACCAGCATCCTACAACCCTGCTGCTCTGTCCTCTCCTTCCCCCCAGAACTTTGCTCTCTCATTAATCGAAACAAACTTTCTGTCACTGCTGATTGCATTACCCAGTATCAGCTGCCTGGAAGGATGAAAATACAAGCTGGGAAGCGTGCTCCTTCCATCCAAATAGAGAGGTGCCAAGGAGTGTAATATAATCAGGCCATGATCAAATTAACTGGAAGAGACTGCATCATGCCCACAAAATATCTGTCCCCGTGATTGATTTGAGGTTTGGTCCCTGCAATGTGGGAGAGGCTGGGAGACCACAGCCAGGGCTTGGAGAGGTGCCCCTACTGCACCTCCCCACCAAAGTGCTCAAACTGCCTCTCCACCAAAGGAAAAGACCTTAAGGCAGCTGAGCCTCACGGCCAGGCTGCATCCTGCACAGAGCTTTCCTCCTTTGGGACAGCAGGAAGCAAAGGAGAGCAGATGAGGGACAAAAGGAAAAGCTCGCTGTGAGCTTGGAAGGAAAATCCACGCAGCATTTATATTGGAGGGAAGAAAATGAGGATTTACGGCTGTGGAAAGACTTGAGGCAGGGCCCCGGCACTGAGCACACCTCGAATCATGATGGATCTCCCAGCTGCTGCAGCTAATGTGTTATATATTGAAATCATTTGTGTTCATTTGCAGCAAATAATTACTTTAAAATGTTATCATTCATTCAGGTTGTTTGACTTCTCTATTAATTGTTTGAGAAACCATTTAGAAGACTGCATTTTCATCAGTGGAAATCATCAGCATTGCTCCTGCAGTTGCTGGAACCCATTCCTGAGGGCTGAAGGGCCACTCTCACCTCTAACTTCCTGCTTCTCTCCCCGTTGCTGGGAAGCATGCCCATTTCCATGTAAAGGTGCACCTGGTTGAGGCCGGGATAAGGCTTGGAGGGGTCAGGATTGTGGTGCTGGGCACAGGGCTGAGCGCTGCCCACTGCCTCCCTGCACTGGGAAGGGCTCTGATGGCCTTTTGGTCACAGGAGGATGATTTAAGGCACCAGAAGTTCCAAGCCAGGACTTTTAACTGAAAAGAGGCATCGATTTTCTGTAGCTGGGGGAATAAAAGACTTGCTGTGGCACGAGAAGAAAAAGGAAAGCTGTTCAAGGAGCCACCTCGGCATGTGCTGTGCATGCTATTATCTGTGCTGTGCAGAACAGAGATGGAGGGCACCAGCACCTTTTGGGGTGCAGCACTACAGCCCCGTGCTTGGGAAGCAAATCACAGCCCTTGAGCAAAACCAGGGAGGAAGGAGGAGCGATGAATGCCAGAAAGTGAGGATGAGGAAGCTGTAGGCATTTCTAGGGCAACCAGAGATGCATTAGGAGTAATACAGAAGCATGGGGTCCACTTTCCCCCACGGCCACTCAGGGAGCCAGCAGCAGGTCCCAGCCTTCTCTGGAAGCGTTCATCAATTCCCTGCTTCTTCCTTAATTGCATCAAAACTGCAGCTGTTCAACCGTTGCTGTACAATACCTCAGTTTAAATCCATGATTGCAGCAGGAGCTCAGATGCTTTAATTAACATGAGCGATCTCACCTTTGTCCACAGAACCTTTTCTGTGTTGCTGTATCGGGTAATTGTTAAACTACCGACTGGCTTGGAGAGGTCTGTGCCTCCATTAGCACATCTTGCTTTTCTGGCCCACCAGCTTATCCACATTTTTAAGCCCAATATTTTCAGGTGATTTGAGTTAAATCAGATATTTCAAGTGCTGGTGGTCTCGCTGTAGAGTATGAGGTGGGTGAAGCTCTCCCATGCCCCAGGAGTCCCAAGGTGCTTCCAGGGAAATCAGCTCCCCATTGGCTATAAATTTTTTAAGCTGCTAAGAGACTCTACTGGTAGGAATGAATAAAACAACCCAGAAACCCCCCTCAGGACACCCCCTTGGCCCCAAAGCTGGGATCCTGCCTCAATGATCAGTCACAGCTGGGGGCTGCAGGAGGCTCTGCATGGGCCCTTTGCCTCCAGCCAGCACCTGCAGCATCTCATTATGCTGATGACCCCCACCTGCTACAGCACAGTAGGAGGAGCCCCTCAGGCCTTACTGGCCTCACCTGGGCCCACACCCGCCCACAGGCCTCATTTAAACTCAGTCCCGGAGAGCAGCTCCATATTGGGAGTGTGGGTGTTGTGCTTTGTTCTTGTGGTGGTTTTGGGTGAGCTGCATGGTGGTATCTTCTCAGCTTTGCCTATTCCCTGTGAAGATCTGTCCCTGGAAGCTGCCAGCAACTGCTGTGACTGCATCTACTTTGTCCCGCTGCTAACGGTGAGTTCCTGCGCTTCGAGTGTCTGTGGAGATAGTTGGCCCTCATTGTGTTGTTACGTGTGGTGTGAATCAGGAAAAGAGGCTGCACAAAGCACATAGGATGGATTGTTTTTACCTTTGCTGTGCCCTTGAGCAACTCGTGCATGTGCCTGCACAGGGTCAGGGCTGCAGTGCTCCCTGCAGGGAAAGGCCCTGGCCAGTGCCCGGAGCTCCCAGCCTCTCTCACAGCAGGATAAGGACCAGCCCTGACCCTGTGGGCACAGGCAGCTCTGTGTGGTGGTGTTAACTGGGTTAATTGTATCTGTGGTGTTGGGAGTGCTGTGAGTTAACAGCAGCAGTTGGAGAAATTACATTTTCATTAATTGGTCCTGATTGCTTTTTGGTGGATGTGAGATGTTTTTGACTTCACCATGCAGGATAGGTTTTATTGTTCCCAGCGTATGCAGATACTTTTACTTTGCTTTTCTTGTTGAGTCGTTAATGAGGCAGAAGTGTGAAGGACCTGCTTGGTCATCTCCTCCTTTCTCTGCTGTGACAACTGGGGTGGGTTTGACTTTACCAGCCTGGTGCTTCTTATCTGGGTTTTTGTGAGGCTTCAGCTCCCAGCCAGTGCTGTAGCAAACAAGGAATTAAACCCCATTTCAAAGAGCTGTTGCTGCACAGCAGAAGGCCCTGTGTTTGTCAGTGACCCTAAGCTCTCTGGTTGAGAAATCCAAAGTTCTGAGCAAATTCAGGACGTGGTAGAGGCGATGCATTGCCTCCCTGAGGGAACCAGGCTAGAACTTGCTTGTTGCATTGAGCTCTGTGTAAGTTATGGGGCCATTTGTCCGGGGATGGCAGCAAGTTGTGTTATGGCCCTGCTTGTTCTACCTTCTGTTTATACAGCATCATTTTTTATTTTAATGGTTGTTTTTTTGCCTGCTTTGTTAAGGCTGCTGCTAATTGGAGTAGATTCATGTGCTGTGCCCCAGCACTGGTTAGTGGGAAAGGTGAGGTTTGCTGCCAGGTGTTTTGCATGGGCCAGGAGGAGGGGGCATGGCAGTGCCTGAGGAAGGAATCGGGGAAGAAATGTAACCCTCTGGATGCTGCAGCAATTCAGAGCTGGGGGGTGATGGGGCAGAGATGGTTCTGTGTGAGTTGAGCAGCCCCCAGGAAGAAGAAAACCCTTTTTGCAAACTACCTTTGTGACCTTCATCACAGATGTGGACCCACCTCTTCTGCTCAGAAATTAGGTTTAAAAGTTCTTGGTGCTTGCAGTGTCTGCTTCAGACCTTTGTGAAGTGGTTTGCATGGGTCGTTGCACAGGATCGAAGCTTGTTGCTGGGGCAATTTCAGACAAGCTCTGGAAGGAGCAAAGTTCACTCTCTCCATGCACAGCACTGGGTTTCACTGAGGTACTCCAACCCATATGCTGAACAAGGAGTGAGCAGCTTGTTTTCCAGCATGCTGCCTCTATAAATAGGTAAGCAGTGCCACAGAGCCTGGCACAGCTGAAATGGATGTGAGAATAGAAAAGAGCATAGAGTAATGCAGCACTGGTTTCCTTTTCTTCCCAAGTCCAGCTGAACTGGGTGGTAGAACCCTTTTGCAATGGCTTTTCCTCATCAACCAGTCAGGTGTGTGCACCCAAGGAGTGCTCCCACACCACACACCTGAGCACTAATGCTTTTAGCTGATGAATGCAGCAAGGAGCTTACTGGCAGGCAAAGGTACTGATTTGCAGCACTGCTTTTATTTTTAAAGGGCAGTTGGCACTGCAGAACGATTCACTCTGCCCCATCAGGGTGCCAAGTTTGTTGTCAGTGAAAATGTCAATTTATGGCTAATGCTGTGTTGTAACATATGTCACAGCTTTGCAATTGAGCTGCTCTGTGGAGTGAGGGGAGCCAGAACAGAGTGCTTACAAACAGGAATATTGGGGAGGGGCTCCCATTGGACAGTGGGGCAGCCTGCATGTGCAGGGGATGACCGCACAGGCCCAGTGCAGTGCTTGGCTGGGCACCTGGGCTGCAACATGGCTTTAGCCTCCACGTTCAGCCATGTGGTGCCAATCTTGCACTGTCAGTCAGTAGCGGGGATGAGGAGTATTTCACTTCTGTAACCACCCCAGTGATGGCTATAGGCCACCACCTACCTGCTCAGCTGTTGCAATGCCCACTGCTGAGAGAGAGCAGGGAATACTTTCTAGGGGAGAAAGCTTTCTTGGTGACTGCAGAGCACAGCAGTTTCCTTGCAGCTGCTGGAGGGCTGAGTTTCCTGCTCTCTGTCGAGCTGGACTGTCACTGAAGAGGTCAGAAATCATTTATTTTTAACACTATGAATATGTAGAAACTTGTCCAAGCTTCTCCACAGAGTGGCCATGAATTTAGAAATGCAGTCAGAAATCATGGCATTCAGTATCCTGTGAATCTGGTCAGAGCTATAAATTTCTCTTATTGGCCTGCGGGCCATTTGCCATACGTGACTTGCTAAATTTGTGGTCATTTCTCTTTCCACCTCTGTGTGCTGAGTATATGAGTGTGATTTTATATTATACCTCTGAGACATAAAGTCCTTCTGGTGCTTTTGCCTCGCATCATAAACAGCCTTGCTCTCTTTTCCTTGTCCCCTTTGCTAATGGTTTCTGGCCAGAGCCTGGCTCTTAAATCATGGACTGCACCTGGACAGGCATAAAATGCAACTCTCCCCAGACAGAGGGTATTTGTTCAGAGTGGTGAGCAATGTCTCTGAACACATGCAATTCAGCCTTGTGGTAACAGCCTCCCTGAGACAGGTCCTCCATGTGGGTAACGGAGCCTCTGCCTGTGAGGTGAGTCCTGCAGAGACCTTTGAAATGTTCTGTGAGCCTTAACAAGGGTGTCATTCTGAACGCCAGGGGAGAAAATGATCAGTGTAGATACTGGGGTGTATGTTAAAATCATCTCTGCTGTAGAGGGGTTAAGCTAAGCAAGCTTACATCTTAGGTATAGGAAAGGTGCTGCTGCTCTCCTCTTTCTTCTCTTCTTTCTTACTGCTTTTCCTACCTCACATATACCCATTTCAGATACAAAAGCCTATTTCACTGCAAGGCTACTTTGCTCAGCAAATTAAAGCCATGTTTGTAGCCCTATTCCCCAGTGCAAATGATCCCAGCAGCAGCAGTGATCTCTGGGCCCTGTTCCTGTGGTCAGCCAGAAAAAAAAAGTAATGATGTGTCTGAAGTGGGGTGTCACTGATGCACATCTCCTTTGAGACTTGGCAATGTACCTAAATGGTGCTGCCTTATTTTGACAGCCAACTCCCTACAAGCCTGGTGAGCCACTAAGGGCAGCAGATGTGACCAAGACATTTTCTAGCCCATTTCCAATCCTTTTGGCCCAGCAATGCCAACATACAAACATGAACTGTATCAACAGAACTGCATCTTAAATTCTGATAGTGCTGTGGTGATGCATTGAGACTGTTCGGCACATTAACATAAAACATGAAAAGCATGGTATTTTTTAAGATGCACAGATGCTTGGAGTTGTACAAATGATTAAAGAACCCATCCATGCAACAAGGTGGAATTATAACTGTATATACCCTTCTTGCAACAATGAGGCACTCTGATTACTCTCACCTTTCTCTCTCTATCCCTGATGAGCCAGTTATTCTTTTAGCCCAAGCTTCATTCTGCCACTTAACCATTACCTGTGTGTGCATCTTAAAAAGTATTTGAAGTAAAACAAATGCTCTATTATTAAACACCCAGAGCAAGGCTGAAATTTGATTTCTTTATTTCAAAAATGAAGTGCTCTGGCATTAAACTCTTGCTCTCTCCAAGAGCAGCTGAGCCACTAACCTGATGACATGTGGATTAACCAGGCAATCCAGCAAATCATTGGTGGAAAGGGCTGCCTGCGAGGCATTGGGACTACTGTCGGAATCCATTTGATTTGCAGGCGTTGTGCAGTCATTACTCATTACCAATTGCTTCCTGGTGCAGTGTAATTTTCCAAAATGTCCTCCTTCATTTTCATGGAGAAGATCTCTATCGTCACTTGCAACTGCACCTGCACCCAGCAAGCTTGTTTCTTGAGACTGAGGTAAAACTTGAATGAGGTGAGGCCCAAAATGTATTTTCTGTAATGCCTCTGCTTTAAATGTTGAAGAGCTGAACTCATGGTTTAGTGATTGGCAGTCCTCTGGCTCACAGCTAACTTGCCTTTTCCTCCTCTTGCATGGGGCTCTTGTCTCTTGCTCTGCTCTGCTGCTGCTGCGATGTGCCTGCTTTGACACGTTTGCCTTTTGACACTTGAAATATACAGACACTGCTTGATTCAGGTACTGAAGGTTGACTTCATGGGATGTTGCCTCAACCTAAGAAAACACCCAAAATTCACTCAGTTAAAAGGGGGAATGTTTCAGTTCAGTGTTGTGTGATTTACCTTCTGTGAACTGTTATCCCTACACAAGGGGAAGGAATCTAAATTCTTATTTCATGTGGCAGAAATGCAGAGTAAAGCAAAATGTCAGTAATTCTATGCTACCACTGTTATAGGAGAGCGCTTACCTCAGTGGGATTTAACCAGGGATCTCCATCACTGGAACTTTCTGCTGATTTTAGGGCACATACCAGTGTTCTAGTTATTGCTTCTTCTACACGGGCTTCATGATCTGAATCCTGCCTCAGGAGAACAGAAAGTGTTACAGACAGGTCAGCACTTGGATCTCTACAGAATGTTGAAAGACAGGCCATTTGGTTCTTCCCACTTTGTCTGAAAGCCATGTTCATGTATGTAAGGTAGCTGAAAGGCTGCAGATTTCTGAAGCTCATATTCATGCATACAGCACTCATGCAGCAGCACAGGCTTTGGTATGGCTACTTGTGCAGATAAAGACTGAGGGGGGGAATTCCAGTGCGTATATAATCTTTTTCTGTATTAGTGTTAATTGAATCTGGTGCTTGAAATCACAATACAATGTTAGCATTTAATATATGCATTTATAGGACTCCTTAGGACTAGAAGGACCATGAAAGTATATAGCAAATTTTATATATCTACACATTAAGTCTAATTTAAGAACTTGAAATGAAGGAATGTTGCACAGTAAGGCAGCAACCATCTGTGTCTGCAGATGAGCAAAAGCAAGGCTCAGACTTAACAAAATGCTGTATCGTGTGATAGTAACAGAAGTTAATATACTGCTGCAGCTTCAAACATCAGCAGGAAAAAAACCACATTCCCTATAACAGCTCAAATTAAAAATGAAGTTAGTAGCTAGCATTTTGCTTCAGACCTTCACTTCCTCCACCATCCCATCGGGCAGCTGGGTACCAGTTAGGATGGCAGAAATAATATCATTTTACTTTCACATTTAGCTGTGTTGTTGTTGTATGTGAAAGGAGGTAAGACTGAACAAGATTTAGTTCAGTGGCTTCAGTGACAGATGTCTAGGAGTGGATACATAAATTTGGTTTTGTTGAGATGCTTAGGCATACAGGTTTTGGAAGAAAGATGTAACCTAGTCAACAGACAACCCAGCACTGCCTAATTGTGGCTTCAGGGAACATGTCAAGCAATCCATGCATCTTGGTACTATGAGTGTTGAAGGCAGTAATTCATCTGGGGACCCCTGAGTAGAATTTGGGATAGCTGAGGATGCTTTATTTATTAATGGTCTTACATAACAAGTCCCCAAAACATTGATTTTTATCTACATGTGGAAGTTATTTATGGTGTTGCGCTCTTGGGATTTATCCTGGTCTCATGGATGACAGGACTGTACTGATTGCATTAGAGCGTGTTAGGAAGCATGGAGCGCTTTGAGCGGCTCACATCCAGCTAAAAACAAGTTAAAGTTCTCCTCTAAAGGCCTGCCAATATAATTAATGGTCTTGCTAGGACTGTAAATGTTGGCATGAGTCACATCTGTCAGTATGAAAGCAGCTGGTAACAGCTGCTAGCAAGAACTGCTTGATTTGGTAATGAAAACATTCTCAGTGTTGTCTCAGCATCCATGCCAGAACTGCCTATAGGTAGATTGCCCAACACCTAATGGCACTACCATCATCTGTAGGGACAACACCTGTAAGGACCTTTCACCTAGGCTGCAACTGTTTGATTGCTTCTCATATCATCTTCTTGGGGGGAGAGGTGGAGGTTACTCATGAGCAAAATCCAACAATCCTCTGCTCGTGATGTCATCTACACACAACTCTTGTCACCAACAGGATCTCAGCAAGACTTTTATGACCAGAAAGGACATGGAGTTTACTGTTTGTAAGGCACAGCTTAGGATGCAAGTGTGTGTTGACATCAGGGTCTTTCTGAGCATAGGGTGCAAAGCCAGCTCTTCTAAATTACCTCCAAAGCTGCCAAGTTTAAGGCAGACTTTAATGGCTGTGCAATAATGCTGTTGGTGCTTTCTCTGGCACTAGATTAGTCTGACTGTACGAGCTCAGTGTGGGCTACGGACCTGCTGTCCTTTCTAAGCACACAGTCTCATCTGGAAAACTTCTCCATGAGGAAAACGCCCAAGTTTGCCTCTGCATTGTGAAGGCTTGGTTTGAAGCTGGTATGAGAGATGTAGTCAGTAGTTTTTGAACAGCAGCTGAATGCATGTGTTCACCTCCCTCAAGATTTCCAGTCTAATAATGGTGCAAAAAAAAAAAAAAATGCAATAAGCATTTTAGTGAGGCGGCTTTCACGGGCCATTTCAAAGGGCCTTTTTCAATATTAAAGTAGGATTAATGATGGAGCAATTTGAATCAGAAAACCTGCTGTAGCTTTGAGGTGATATCCCTGGAGCCATCCCATACAAACTAGGTGACATGAGTGAGAAAAAATTGGAGCCTGGGGAAAAGAAAATTAATTAAATACATGAAAAAATCCAACTCTAGGCAAATCAAAACTATCAGGAATGAAAATTCAGACATCCTCTGCCACCATCTTTCTATTGCATTGATCTAATTTAAACTCTGAATTAGTTTTGCATGTAAGCATGTGCTTGAGGTTTGTCATCCTGTATTCATCACCATGCTGGTTAGTCCATGAGAAATCAGACATGAGAAGTTTAGCATGGGTTTAATTGTTTGCCTGAGGTTGCATATGTCTTCCACTGAACTGGGGCTTCAGATCTGGAACTTTGGAAGGCTTGTCAAGAAAAGCTCTAACCACAAAGACTCTTCCCTCACCAGTGTTGAATACAGCAAAGCCTATAAGGCTGAACCAGGCAGGCAGGGGATAAAATGCTTTGCTCTTGGTACCTGAAGATCCCATGCAGCTGAAACACTATTAAGGTGGCATCACCCCCCTGTCCAGGTCATTCTTATCACTGTTTTTGTTAGAGATTTATTTCTCCCTCCTTTCTCCAGAAAAATACT
>PPHD01014842.1:1173-16449 GCA_002909625.1 Bambusicola thoracicus | reverse complement strand
GTTTGGAGTAGCAGTTAGTAATATGGTATAGTACAAAATATTTTAATAAAAGCAGTACATCATAAACGTAATGCTAATTTTTAAAATTTATTTCATTAATTTTAAATAAACTGTGGAGGTGAAAGTATGTCATGTTTTCTGCAAGAAAAATATTTTTGGCTTTGTTTCTGTCTACAGAAGAATTGAGACTGTGAAAACTTTTCATGAAATAAAAGTTCTGTTTTGACTAATTTTAATACTAATAATCCTTTGAGAAAACAAACAAACAAACAAACAAAAAGGAAGAAAAAGTATGTTAATGAATGGCTGTATTTGAAACCACTAGACCAGGCTGCCCAGAACCACATCCAGCCTGGCCTTGAATGCATATAACAATAACATAATAATATTACCCTTATTTGAAAGGAAAAGAAGGTAAGAAAAATGAAGGGTTTTTTATTACTTTATTCAACAAATATGAGCAAACCATGTGATTTCACCTGAAAAAGTAGAAGAAATTAGGTACAAATGGCTCAGGAGTTTTGAAGTCCCCAGCTGACACATAGCATGTGACTGGCTTATGATTCTGTAGCCACTGCACCAGCTGATGCTTTAATTCTAAGAGTACATTTATAGCATTAGTGACTCTTCTTAGAGAAAAAAAATACTATTCTTGAAGAAAATATACTGTCCACTTTTGTGTATGACCACAAAAAAACATTTGTAGTCTGTGTGAAAACATTTCTATTAGAACATTTTTTAAAAAGCTGTCAGTGAGAAGAATGGTTTCCATTTTATTTTCCTACTTTTCATGACATTTTCTTTAAATGTCCCCTAAAATATATTCTTGGATGTCCTTATCTCTGAAGCTATTTATTTTGCAGTGATACCTATAGTGACACCATGGATAATGTTTTTGTTATAGGCACTTTGAACGAGTGCATATGTCAGGCTTTGAACAACCCTGTGGCTGTTTCCAAAATGTTATAGTCAATGAACTAAGGAAAAATGAGACAAAGATGTAAAAGTCTGTGGTGACAAATCAAGTCATTGTATACATTCCAAGTTATAAATGAGATTATAATAAGGGTTGTAAATTATATGAGATTATTCCAATTTTGAAAGAGAACAGTGCTTTTCCTTATAAAGCTGTTTCCTCTACTAAAGTTAATTTATTTCCTTGAGTTATTTGTAGAAGACAGTATAATCACTGCATGCTTTGCATCACAAGCACTTTTCAACTCACATGTTGCTGCAATCAACTGAAAATTTTAATTGCATGTTGTAAAGTTTTCTCAAATAATTTTGTTATTAAAAAATTACAACCATCAAAGGCAAACAGCAGCCAATGCTCCCAGAGAAATAGTTGCTATGTGAACTCTGTTAAACATGCTGGGGCATTTTTTTCTTGATGATGTGATCTGCAGTAGGTGGAATACACCAACAGAAATGGTGAAAAATGTATCGGGGATATGATTTAGGGATTGCTTTGCAGTCTTGGATGTAAGATGGAGAATATGGAGAAGGGAAAAAAATTATTCAGAATCAGATAAACCGGCATTAAGTAGCAATGAGCCCATGGATAAGTTTTGGTACAAGAGTGAGAGACCTTGAGCAATACTTCCAATCTTTCTTGTGTCTCTGAAAGTACTACTCATTTGTCCCTACCTTCAGTGCATTAAGGACAACAGGTAGAGCGCGGGCTGTGATACTCACACATCTGCAAAGGCAGCCATCAGCAAACCATGAAGGCATGGGTTGTGCCAAAGATCCTGCCATCTCTCATGAATGGTTGTACAGAAGGTTGCATGATCTATTTTTCCACCAACATTTTCTAGAAGAACTGCACAGCACAATCCATGGCATTATCCTTACACATTTTATTTTCATTTTACAGAAATATAAACAAAATTGTTGGCTGGAAAATGTATAATGCTTTAATAAATTTTATAGAATTGATTTGTAGAATAAATTTCCACAGTTTCTACCTCAAGTCTTTAAAAGTTTTCTTCCAAGCAATTTGAATACAGTGATTTGCTAAGATGCACTACTTGGCTTTGTCTGTGACATCACTAACTCTTCCACAAACTTGCAACTTTTCTGTGTAATTACCTTCTTATCTTCATTTGTATTTCAGCAACCCCTGAAATATGGCTGTTGGTAGAAGAAAGCAAGTAGCAGAGATCTCATCCATCTTTGACAGTGACACAGCAAACTGTTTACAGCTGAAACACAACGTAAATACTTTTCCAGAAAGAAACAGCTATCTTGACACGTAGTTGAAGAATGCTTAAAGAATCTCACATAGATGAAATATGAGTTGAGATTCAAAGTGACATAGAAGAAACAGCAGGAGAAAGTACAGCTTGGCACTTGCATTACAAAGTCTTTTGGAGACTCAGGCTGCCTTAGACAGTGTCTTCAGATATACAAGGTAAAGCAGGCATATGACACTGGACATTTTGGGATGTAAACTAGAGTTAACCCCAAATGGATCAAATTGCAGAAAAATACATCTGTTACAAGATACATCCAACATTAATGGCTGAAGAGTAAATAGAAATGAAGGTGGTTCGGGGACATTTCATGATAAATATTCATAACATTTGAAAAATTTAGGTTTTTCAGTGCTGATAACTTGTTTTTGTAACTAAGTATGGGGAAAATCATACACTGTATACATAACTGCCTACTTCCTCATTCATTTCAAAGGCTTGAAGAATGAATGGTTCAAAAGCAGGACTATCATATGAGTTTCTAAAATGTGCCAATTGTGGTTTGAACTAAGCTCCTTTGGAATAGTTCTGCCAATTAAAGGTTGTCAATTATTAATTATTTCCCTGAACTCTAGAAAACAAGTTGCTTCAAAATGAGGAAAGACACTGTCTCTTTCAACTAGGACATTCAATTCTCACACTTTATAAGAGAAAAACACTACTGTTTCTGTCAGGATTTTCCCATTTCTCTACTCCCTGCTAGGAATACTTCTGCTGGTCCCAAAGCAACCTTTGGAAAGATTCACCAGGAAAATCAATAGCAGCTTCACCTCTCTCTAGAAGCTAGGCTATGTCTGCCTATGAAGAGACACCATTTTTATTCTTCTTTTTAGCACATTTCTCTTTTGCACTTACAATCAAAGAATCATTAAAGTTGGAATGGGCCACTAAGACCATTTAGTCCAACCACTGACCCTATGTCCCTCAGTGTCACACCTACTCATTCCTTGAACACCTGCAGGGGTGATGACTCCACCACCTCCCTGGGCAGCCTGTGCCACTGCTTCACTGCTCTTTCTGAAAACTTTTTCCTAATATCCAATCAGAACCTCCCCCAGTGCAGCTTAAGCATATTACCTCTTGTCCTATCACTAGTTATCTGGGAGATAACTTCTCTCCAAGTATGACAAATGTTTGCATTATCAGTTAACAAAAGGCTCCAAATCCAATTTTATGGGAAAGAATTTATGCTAACTTTAAAAGTAGGCTCTTTTTTTTTTTTTACTGTCCCAAGATCCAGAGAGACTAAATACTGCATTGTCAAATGCAGAAAAATATCTTTGCTCTGCTCCTGTGTATAACAATAGAACTTCACTGGGAGTTGTTAGGACATTAGGCCGGATACTTCTCAAAATAAATTGAGTCAGTATATTTTATCAAACACTTTTTTCAGTCAGAATAGAGGATGAGAGTTGTTCCAAAGCCCTTTCTAAAGTGAATCATACAAAAGCTCTTCCTAACACCGTGGAGATTTAGAGTGCATGGATAATTAATAAAGAAGAAATTCACTAGCAGTGCTTTTTTGTTCAGGTAACTATGAAGACTGTGATCTTATCTCCTATGAATAACTTATACAAAACTCCTTCAAAAGTATTGCACATTTTTTTTTAATGTGTTCAAGGACATTCAATGAGGTAAATTAAAAAAAAAAAAGCCTTTATCATGTTTTTTTATCAGAAGAACTCTAAAAATCTGTGGTGAGAAGAGACATCAGCTATATATTTTTTTTAACTCTCATCCTCCTAGACAACAGAAATATATAAGAGATCCACAAAGAAATTCCTTAAAATGAATCATTGTATGAAGTGTCAAAACTTGAAAAATATAGGCAAAAAAGGTCATTTATGGTATCTTATATTACCCAGGTTAGGAAACATTTAATATAATGAGTGCACCTTTAATAGCAATAGCTTAACAGGTAGATAAAGTGGTGGTCCTTTACCACACTGTGTCTTTTCCGCTGGGAGTGCTGGGAGTGGAGGCTAGGGAGAGGGCTTACAGTGATCTAGTTAAATACAGCAGACTGAAGACTGTAACTGAACTCTATAATTCTAGTTCCCCAAGGAGGTGGTAGAATCATCATCCTAGGAGATGTTCAAGAACCATGTGGATGTGGCACAAGGGGACATGATTAGTAGGCATGGTGGGGTTGGGTTGACGGTTGTACTCAAAGTCCTTAGTGGTCTTTTCCAACCCTATTCTATGATTCTGTGATTCTATAAGCTCTCCCTCCACAATCCACCTCAAAAAATAGTAAAAAACAACAACAACAACAACAACAACAAAAAACCCCACAACCTTTGCATAAGTTATTAGTTGAGCTTAAATAACAAAGACAAATCTTTCAGCACCACAAATAAGTTGCCTTGAGCACATGCTGTTTGGGGAGAAAGCTGAGAACGCTTCCTGCTCTTGCAGCTTCTCTGAGGAATTGACTCCCTAGTAGCACACTTTTATGAAGCTGCCATAAAAGACTAGCTGGGTTAGAATGCATGTTGTACTTGAATTTCAAATAAGTAATTCCTCTTTCTCAGTCTGAGGGGAATATGTTGATTTTAAGATCAACCTTGTTTGAGGAAAGAAGGCTGCCTACTAAGCAGTACAAGAGATCAGCATAAGCATATTAATAATGCAATTATTGTAAGCCAATAAACAAGACAGAGTGAGTAAAATAATTGTAAAGACGAGAACAAGATGAAATTGGTATTTCACAGCCGTAACTGCCACAGGTGCTCTTCATATTCATTAAAAATAATGTCAGAAAAAAAAAACCAAAAACTACAGAGGCAATTTAGTTATGGAAAGAGAAAGCCATGTGGTGAGGAAGAATGTTATCAAAATACCAACTTTGGTCCATCTTTGCTCTCAGGTAGGTGAAAGATCACTCAAAGGTTCAGGAAGGTAGCAGGAAGGCCAGTGACTTCTGCAGATTGCTGCTGACCCCTCTCAGCCCTCAGGTAATGATCACTCAGGGTCAGCTCTTACCACTTAACTGTGGTGTCAGGCATACACAGGGCAATGTTTACACACACTGAAAATGTGCTGCTGAAATAAAATTCAAAATACTTAATAATAATTAAGTGTTTTCATTCTACTGCCAGCAATTGTAAACAAGGGAGATGTGCAGACTTTTCAACAGCTTTCAACTCTGCACGGTGAAGGCTGGGAGAGATGGAAGCAATCTTACTTTTACTTTCTGCTTGAGGGAATCTCAGGAGAACTTCTCTTGAAAAAATAAGTAGCTTCAATAAATTATAAATCTTGTTTTCCTGTGTTTTATACTTTATCCTTTTTATTTTTAACCTCCAAAAAGCATGATTATGTGTCATACCCAAGAGATACACATCATATAGCTAAGCTAAGCTATGCAGTGCATTCTGAGAATAACATTGCTAAAACTGTTAAAAAAGGAGATATATAAAGTAATCCAGGTTAAAACAGCACTTGAAGTTATGAAGCTATATCTGCACTACAAATGCAAGTTTGTACTTCTGACAACAAAATGAAGACTATCCAAAGTTTCTCTTTCCAAGGAAGTACCATCAGGTTATAGAACAATAGAACTATAGAATCATGGAATCACCAAGTTTGGAAAAGACCTGCAAGACCATCCGGTCCAACTGCTCACCTATTACCAATAGTTCCCACTAAACCATGTCCCTCAGTACAACATCTAAACATTTCTTGAACACCTCTAGGGTCAGTGACTCCACCACGTCCCTGGGCAGCCCATTCCAGTGCCTGACCACACTTGGAGAAGAAGTATTTCCTAACATCCAACCTGAATCTCCCCTAGCACAAATCAAGGACATTCCCTCTACTCCTACTGCTAGTTAAATGGGGAAAGAGGCCAACCCCCACCTCACTACAACTTCCCTTCAGATGCAGCCTTACCAGGGCTGAGTACAGAGGAATGATCGTCCCCCCGCTCCTCCTGGCAACGCTATTTCTAATACAGGACAGGATGGCATTATCCTTCTTGGCCACCTGGGCACACTGCTGGCTCTCATGTTCGGCCAAGCATCAATCAATACCCCCAGGCTTATTCCTCTACAGTCTTCCAGACACTCTGCTCCAAGCCTGTAGCGTTTCCTGGGGTTGTTGCAGCCAAAGTGCAGGACCCAGCACTTGTTCTTGTTGAACTTCATCCTATTGGCCTCAACCCAGTGATCCAGTCTGTCCAGATCACCTTTCTACCCGCAGGTAGATCAACATTTTCTGCCAGGTTGGTGTCATCTGCTGACTTACTGAGGGTGCACTCGATGCCCTCATCCAGATTATCAATAAAGATATTGAACAGGACAGAGTCCAATACCAACCCCTGGGGAACATCACTTGTGACTGGCCACCAGCTGGATTTAACTCCTTTCACCACTATAATCTGGACCCAGCTCTCCAGCCAGTTCTTTACTGTGTATACTTTACTTTACAGTGTATCTGTCCAAGCCACAGGCTGTCAGCTTCTCCAGAATACTGCAGGTGACAGTGTGAAGGCTTTGCTAAAGACTACATCAACAGCCTTTCCCTCATCCACCAGGCAGGCCACTCGATCATAGAAGGAGATCAGGTCAGTTATATTGACTTTGATTTCTTTGTCATGTCTTTGTGCTATTACAGATAGAATCATAGAATCATAGAATCATAGAATCATAGAAGAAGGCTTTGGGTTGGAAGGAACCTTCAAGATCATCTAGTTCCAGTTACCCTGCTATAGGCAGGGAGACTTCCCTCTAGCCCAGGTTGCTCAAAGTCCCATTCAGCCTGGCTTTCAATGCTCCCAGGGAGGGGGTATCCACAACCCCTCTGGGCAACCTGTTCCAGTGTCTCACTACCCTCACAGGAAATAATTTCTTCCTGATTTCTAGTCTAAATTTACCCTCAGCCAGTTGAAAGCTATTTCCCCTTGTCTTGTTCCTACGTGCTCTTATAGAAAGCCCCTCTCCAGCTTTCCTGTAGGCCCCCTTCAGGTACTGAAAGGCTGTCACAAGGTCTCTTTGAAGACTTCTCTTCTCCAGGCTGAAGTTCTCCAGCTCTCTTTGCCTGTCATAGGATAGGTGCTCCAGCCCTCTGATAATCTTCATGGCCCTCCCCTGGACCCGCTTCAACAACTCCATGCCCTTCTTGTGTTGGGGGCTCCAGAACTGAAGGCATTATTTCAGGTGGGGTCTCACAGGAGCAGAGTAGAGGGGTAGAATCACCTCCCTCCATCTGCTTGTCATACTTCTCTTGATGCAATCTGAGATATGTTTGGCTTTGGGTGGCTAGCCTGCACAATTTACAATTAGAGTCAGATGCAAGTCCGAAAGGAAAACAACAAAGCAGGGAAGACCATTTAGGTAAATTTATATTTTTTTCCTAGAGAAAAACATTTATTAGATTTATTAAATTTATCAGAAAAAAATCAGAGTTAAAAATGAAATTTAATCATAAGGCTTGGTCTTAAATTTTCAGCATCTTTCAAATACAACATTTTTGAAACTTTGGAACATACTCACTTTTGTGGGTAGTCATTTTATCACCAGCAGAACATTCATTCTGAGATCAAACACACAGAAAACAGACAAAGGCCTTAGAATCATAGAATCATGGAATCATTAAGGTTGGAAAAAAACACAAAGATCATGTAGTCCAGCCATCAGCCCACTCCCACCACACCCTCTGACCACGTCCCTCAGTGCCACATGCACATGGCTCTTGAACACCTCCATGGACAGTGGCTCCACCACCTCCCTGGACAAACAAACAGTTAACATTGAGTTTGAGAAGCTTGTTTTGTGCGCTTAAACTGAAAGTAACTGACTAACAGCTTTTGTAATATGTTTTGGAGCAAAAAGTTTTTAACCTATCACTGAATCAGAAAGCAAAATTACACTGCTGCTGATTGTTACACGGATTTGAATAAGCACAAATTTCTTGGCTTTAAATGGTGAAGTATGGACTCTTCTGTGGGCTCAGCATAGTATAGCATTGCTAACAGAACACTGAAGACAGAACTGTCTCTTTTTACCAGGAAGATTCCTGAATCCTGCACAATTGCATATTCACCCAGAATGAACTTTTCCCCAGCCATTCCTGAACTATCTTTGCAAAGAGATGCTCCTCTGAGAAGGGCAAACCAGGTCACACATGGCTCTACTGAGGGATATGGCCCAGTGTAGCCAAAGCGGATAAAGAGAACATCAGTATATGCACTTGAAACCTAGGAGATTGTAGCTGAATGTAATCTACTATCCGTTAGAAAACAGAAAACGATAATTTTTGGGCAGAAAGAAAATGAAAGTTTTTTTTATCAATTAAAATGTCAGATTCCTTGGGATGGCATAGAAACAAAAGGGTACATTAGGAAAAAAAAAAAAAAAAAAGACTAAGCATAAATTTTCTTTGGGGAAGTTTTACCTGGTTTTGAAGTGCTCCAACAACTTTAATAGAGATTTCATAAAATATCTTTCACTTGTTTTGTATAGTTCTAGTATGACTGAATGAAAATCTGAAAAGACAAATATTATAGTATAAATACTGGCAGCATATAACAGTTCTTGTAGTTATAACAGTGAATCATTATTTCATTTTGCTACTTGCTAGTTACCCTCCAGAAATACATTTGGTTGGCAAATCATTAAAATGGCTCATATCAAAGATGACTATGTTAATTTTCAGACATCACGTTGCGTGAGACAGGCATGCAGAGCAGGAAAGTAGACTGGAATCTCCTGATGTAACACACTGTCATTACAACTTGCATATCATCTTTCCCATAGATGATGTTTAATTTATTTTAACTACACTTTAACTTCTCAGTATGGTACACACCATCATTTGCTGTAGTTTACTTTCCCCTGGTATTCAGTAGAGTGACCACCTAAACTCATCTAGGGATAGGATGAGATGGAATGGCCTGAAGTTGCACCAGGGGAGATTCAGACGTTAGGAAAAATTTCTTCTCCAAAAGCGCAGTCAGGCACTGGAATGGGCTGCCCAGGGAGACGGTTGAGTCACTGACCCTGGAGTTGTTCAATAAAAGTTTAGATGTACTAAGGGACATGGTTTAGTAGGAAATATTGGTGGTACGTGGACAGCAGTACTGGATGATCTTAGAGGTCTTTTCCAACCTTGGTGATTCTATGATTCTATGATTCTATCTCTGCTATTTACACAGGAAGCTTAAGATTCTCTAGTGCAGACACGTATGTTAGGTCATTCCAAGCATTAAAAAAATTCCAACCTCATTAAAGTTTTAATAATGTATATATTGACCTCAGAAGTGCAGATCTTGGTCAGAATTTGCTTTTTTTCTTTTTCAGACAAGGTGACCAAATCCGCAAGTGGTTTTAAGCAGCTTTACCAGATTTTTAATGGCTGATTTACATAAATTGAATTGAATGAGTGACAGAACGTAGCTTTGAACATATAAACGTATATATCAGAATATCCTCATCAGTATAAATTAGTGGGAAGCTCTTTCAAATGTGTCTTGAAAATCTTTGCTTTTCTAACCCACTTTATCTGTTAGAATTGTTGCAGCGAGCAATGATGTGATGTACAAAGAATGGAATATTTGGCTGCTTATTATGCTTTTCTATAGATACAAAAAAAGTCCATCATGTGTTAGTATTCAAATTACTAAATGAAAACTGACTTGATATCAGAAATTTTGATAATAATATGAAATAAAACTTGTAAATACCAGACTGTATGCCTCAACTTATCAAATTTTGGTTCAGTGAGTCTTGAATTCCTAAAACTAAAGCCACAAAAATGCAAAGTTGCTTGATTAATTAGTGGGAAAACTACATAGATGATGTCTAACTTCATGAGGAGCTGCGAGGTATTTGTTGATGCCTCCAATTTATTTTTGAAAGTTTATTTTTACATGCATTTGTGGGAGATGGAGAGGTTGGCTCGACCTCATCGAATGTCGACTTGCCGATAATATGGTGCTGGGAAAAAGAAATGGATAGAATAAACAGTGATGTTTTGTACCTAGGCATAAGATAAGCTCTCTGATATTTATGAAGACTTGTTATGGAACTTGCTTGCTTTTTAGTCAATGGATTGTTAGTGGAAATGTACTGAATACATGTGTTAGAATATAAAAGGCTTGTTTGAGAAAGTAGAGAGAGATATAGAAGCAGACACAGCAATAAGGAAATCTTCCTTGAACGAGAGCCCGTTGTCCAGTTGCTAACTCGTGACATGCATTGTTGTTTTTTGCTTGTTTGTTTGTTTTATTTTGTTTTTTTGCCATCTAGAGTCTTAAATGTATTAACATTTTTCTGTCATTGTACTTAATGTGATGTGAAACATTTCTATTTCCTGGACTGCAGCATAAGTATGTGCCTGCACTTAAACACACACAGAGCTCTCCATTCCCACGATGCTAATAAGAAAATTAACTACATAAAACCTTATGCTTCAAAGTTTAAGTAGAGAACCAAAGAACAGACTTTGTGCATCATATTTAGATTCTTTAAGTGTTCTCTAAAGGTCTTTGTTGTTGCTGTTGCTTTCAATCAACTTTGCTAAGAACCAGGGCTTTGGGGAGAGGAAATGAGTAAAGTGGATATTTCTGAAAAACCATACTTCAATAATAATAATGAAATTGCTGCTGCTCTTTGATACTGAAAGAGGAACATACGTTATCTTTCTGCTGTGATTGCCTGCAATGCACTTGACCTGGAGATACTTTCCAGACTTGAATTACTTTAGATAACTGGCAAATAAATTAATTTGAATCACTTTCATTTCTGCTCATTGTTTCTCGGCATCTTTACAGCAATTGTATTATGCATATGAAGAAGAAAACTATTCGGCATTTTAAAAAGAAAAGGACTCACAGCTGCTGCTAATTTTTAATTTTCTATGAAGAACAAAGCTTATTGTAAGCCATTATGAGTTTACAGTAAGTAGTATCTGGGTTTATTTCTACATCCCTATTTTATGCAATTAATAAAGTTTGATACGAACAGCCTTGACTTTTAATAACTCATTAAATGATTCAAGCAATGCAAGAAGCTCAACTTCATTATTTCCCACTGAGATATATTTCTTTAATACAGAATCTTAAACGGGGAATCTTTCAGCAGGGATGATTAATAGGCTTACTCAGGCAAGCACTGCTCAAATCTGTTTTTCTTATGAACTGTCTACTAAACAACACTAAATCTCTAAGATTAGCTTTATGAAAATGCTTTTGTTCTGGAAGACAAGAATGAGAGAAGATAACTAATTATTTTTCACATGCCAAACGATAGCATCAGCAGCTGAATAAGAATGCAAGTTACAAACTATCAGTGCAAATGCTTCTTTGTTTTTCAAACTTTGTTTTACTATTCTTCATTGCTGTCAGTAAATGAGATACAGGGGCAGATCCTGAGTGTCACACACACTACCTCAAGCAGACCCATTCAGGAGAACACGCAGGCTAATGACTTCATACTTGTTCACAGAAACAAAAACTGCTGCAAGTATTCTACTTAGTATAAAATGTAAGTCTGTTTAACCTAAGGCATCAAAGTGAGGCTCAAACTAAACAAATCACTTCACCTGCGCATCAGACTAACTACTGCTCTATGATTTTTATCCTGCCTTCAAGCAAGAGCTGGACGGTAGCTGTGTTGTGGTACCACTTAGCATGGCACAATGGGAACCTGTCTGTCAAACCCAACAGGTCATCTACCAATCAACAGATCAGCAACCTTAAATTAAATCTATAATGTAGCCATGCTCTAAGCGAACCCCTGGGTTTCCTTGCAGAAAGCTTTAATTTATGTAATTTCTACATCCTTCAATACTGCCTTTGGTAAGAACTTAGGCAAGAACTACTGTGAGTAAATCTCCAGTGTCTAATTTGTGCAGGCTCATATCTGTGGCAGGTTTGGGACTGTAGATGTAGGGCGAGTAACCTTACCCAAAGGCATTTGGATATATGACATTGATCTGCTGCAGGGATTTTTATTTGGACACAATTCTTTAACAAGCTTCCTATTTCAATGAAACTCACTGGAGTGCCCTTCCAACTGCTTAGTTCCTAGTTGTTATTTACTAGACTACATAGATCACATACTAGACTTTAAAAAAAATATAGGCCTTGTGCAGATATTTTGACAGTTTGTGTGATCTGTACTGATAATTCTGCTCAAGCTAATGAGTTCAATGTCTAGCACACTGAAATTATTTCTTTTTTGGTGTGTGAGAGGGAAACTTAACAAATAAAATATCTCAAAGCAAAATCATGATGGTTTTTAATGTGAGGAACCCAAAATACAGAGGTTGCTGAGCTTGTTGTTACAGCTACTTAAGCCTTTAGCATTCCAACTTGCAGCCTGACTTTTTCTGCTGCTGTTACAGATTTTTATTCTATTTGTTCCTAAATACTTTCCTTACACCAAAATATTTAGCATCATTATAGGATCAATATTTTTAAGAAGCTTCTCTTTTCCTTTCAGAGTTCTTGGTTCTTTTTCCTTAAATTTCATGTCACCTTTAAAACCACAGCCAATGATGCTTCCTTTCCAACACAGATTTAATATCTGAATAATTAGCAATTAGAAACATCCCAGAGAAGCAACATAGCAGTGATATAGAATCACAGACACAGCATGGCTGAGGTGGGCAGGGCCCTTTGGGCCGATCAGGTCCCAACCCAGCTCCAGCAGAGCTACGCAGAGCAGGGTGCCCAGGCACATGGCCAGGTGGAGTCTGGAGATCTCTGAGGAGAAGACTACACAACCTCTGGGCACCCTGTACCACTGCTTGGTCATCCACACAGCGCAGAACTGCTGCCTGGTGTCTAGGCAGAACCTTCTCTCTTCCAGTTTGTGCACATTGCCTTTAGTCCTGGCCCTGGGCACCACTGAAAAGAGGCTGTTTCCATCTCTCTGCACTCTCTCTTCAGGTGTTTGTAGACTTTTATGAGATCCCCTAAGCCTCTTTTTCTCCAAGCTGAACAGTTTCAGCTCTCTCGGACTTTTCCCACAGGAGAGGTGCTCCAATTTGCTGATCATCTCAGTAGCACTTCACTGAACACTTTCCAGTATGTCCACATCTCTCTTGCACTGGGGTCAGCAGAACTGGATACAGTCCTACAGCTGCAGCCTCATCAATTCTGAGCAGAGAGGAGGGTTCGCCTCTTCTGGCCTGCTGGAGATACTTTACCTAATGTGGCCAAGAATTCTGTCAGCCTTCTCAGTGGCAAGGGCACATTGCTTATTATTATTTGCTTGTTATTTATACAGGTAAAACAAAACTATACAGAGACAGATATTTTCAGGAATATTACCCTAAAATTAGAGATTTCTGAGGAAATGGCATCTCATTACAGCAGGTCTTTCTTAATCAGCATGTCCCAGGTTTGATCATAAAGGATGGCAGTATTAGAATCAGTCACTACAAACATATATCAGCTTAAACAGCCCTACAAAACATCATGACTTCATTTGCAGAATATATGGGAACTGTGACAAACCAAATGGTAATGGTTTGTCATTTGATTCTCTTCTCAAGCACCTTGATGGAAAATATTCCCTTTGACTTCAGCACTGCAGAATCAAATACATTTTCTCTTTTGCTGTACGGAGGGTTTATTTATTTAGGCAATATATCCTGCGTAGATCTTACAAAACATATTCAAGGCAACTGCTAAATTGAAGATTGCTCCATTAAATGTAATTCTGTTTGTTTTCCATGACACTGGATTTGGGATGCAATTTCCTTCCTTACTGGTGTACTCTAGATAAATTATGGTCTCTAGGTTAAATTTAAATGAAATTCATTCTACTGACAGTTCATGTCTATGATGGAGGATTTTAATTTATGTTACAAGACTGTCTGATTGAAGGAATTTGCTCTGCAGTAAGTATTTCAATTGACCCTGAAGTTTCCCTGTGTTGAAAGACAGTGAGTGGGCAGTTGCGGTCAGTGAGATGTCCTACAGTTCCTCCTGCTTCTTGTTGTATTTCTATGTTCTGTTATTTTTTATTATTCTTATTATCACTTTTGTTTCTGACTGGTTGTAATGTCAAATGCAGTGCAGACAACTAATGCTCACTTCTGTAAGAACTGAACTCAGCCCAATCTTCATCTGTGAAGTGGGCCATAATGCTTTTGCTGTTCCAATCATGAAAGGCAACAAGTGCTCTTTTATAAATCTTCCTGAGTGGGCAAGAGCTCCACTTCCTGAGGTTTGACTGTTGTTAGTGATAAAAGTGCACTGATTGAAGGGAATTTTTTTTTTTTATAGCAGTACCATGCTATTTATGGTAAATTAGATGGACAAGTAAGGACAAAAGAAAATTAAAACCTGGTTCTTTAGCTTTATACCTGTGAATACTATATCGAAATATCTTCGAAGGATTTGGTGGTGCTAACTTTTAAGCACTTAGCTATTCTGTTGGTTCTACTGAAATCAGTGAGATATCCCATGATGTTCCTATCTATAGAAGCTATGCAACTTTCTACACGTCCTGGCATTTGCTGCAAGACTAGCTGAGTAGCAACTGAATATTTGCATTTCCTTTAACTGTGTGAAGTAATTAGATATTGTTTGATCACAGACACTTGTCTAAATGATAGGAATTTAACAATTGGAAGATATCGCCTTTTTAGAACAAATAAAACCCAGAAGAGCTTTTAGAATTGATCAAAAGAGGGAATTGCTTAGAAAGATCAAACAGCTGCATGTTTGAATGATACTGCAATTTCAGTTTGGAGCACAGGGTTACTATTCTTGTTATTAATCAGCTCCTTTTCACTTTGTAGGAAATGAAGAGGGAACCATTCTTTTACTTGCTAGTTTGGAGAGGAACAATAACACAACAATACAAACAGGGAACAGAAACACAGTTCATTTCACCTGTTGCCACTGGGTCTAGAAGAAAAAATTATATTGACTGTTTTCTACATGGGGTATTTGTTTCTGAGCAGTATTTGTCTGTCTCTGAGGTGAGCAGTGTATCTGAGCATCTGAAGAATGGCAAGGGAGAAAAACACAGATTCTGATCAGTTTCTCAGTATTGCACCAAAA
>PPHD01014841.1:0-16450 GCA_002909625.1 Bambusicola thoracicus | reverse complement strand
GCTCTAGTCTGGCCTGGTAGCACCCAGAAATATTAGTTTTCTCATTGCTCCTCTTTGGCTGCCACTGTTCCTGATTCAGAACAAGCCAGCAACTAAGGTGGCCAGACCCTCCACCAGGAAGCTCACTGTTCTGCCAAAGGCAAAAGGAGCAATCCCAGTGAGGTAGTGGGTAAGAAATCTTTGGGTCTATAGAGGATAGAACAGACATAAGTCATTCTTCTGCTCCATTGCTTTTTGAGGAAGGTGGTGTGGCTGCCTTCAGGAATCTGTATTAAGGAGTATAAATATAGCAGCTTTCTGAGCTGTTTTAAGCATTTTAAACGTTGTATTAATCAGGAAGAATTTTTTTTTCCAGGAAAATTCTTCCAGCAGAGACACATCTATCAGTTACTTAAAAATAGATCACTGAACTGCATTTTCTAAGTTAAAAGTTTTATTTCAAAATAAAACATTTAGACTCTTAGCTCTGATATTTATACTTGTTTTCAGTTGTAAGGGCGGCAGTGGGGACGAGGAGTGGAGCTCCCCACCCTGCTCACACCCACAGTTGGTGGCTCTGGCTAATACATAAAAGCAATGCCGTTCGCTACTCAGTCCCACCAGTATCGATTATGGGAACAGTACCAAGGCAGAAGTGAGGAATACGATGCAGAAAATACCTGGTTACTTTTTAGCTGAGAACATTTTCCTCCTTGTATACCTGGGCAACAGTGTGTGGGCAAGGCTTCTTTAGCAGTTCTTGCTGTGGAAGGAAACTTGTGAAGATAAATCCCTGGATCCAAGTCCTGAGAAGTCCAGACGAGCTAGGACTGTCTGGATCATGCCCCCATCTGAGTCCACAGAAATTGAGGCTTGAGTCCATCACTAAAACCTGTCATTGGTGTTCCCTTTTTGCCTGAATCCTAACATTCAGCCTCTTTTCTAACTAGATGTCCAGCAGATGCAGTAGTGCTATGCTGGCACAGATACATAAGGAGTATTTTTCCATCCAGAAGTGGAAACAGGTGCTCAGTAATGGCTCTGAGTTCCCTTGACAGAAGAGCCAGAGAAACTGCCGCGTGTCCCCTTGCCTGTAAAGTCCCTCTGAGACTTTAACTTTGTTCACATCAAAAGGTTTTACCCTCCAAAATTACTCCTCAGTTAAAAAGAGAAAAGATGCCCTTTGCTACTTTTGCCTGAAGCCCAATATCTTCCTGCATTCAATAGCAGCTGTGGCAATGCTCCGCTTAATACAGAGAACATCTGGGCTGCCTGCAGTTCCACAGAGAGGTGTCAAAAGTGTCATAGACATCCTTGAGCAAAGAAGGATCTTCACTTTTATTGCACAGAAGTGTCGAAAACAGCATTATTGAACATCAGGTTCCAATTTGGCACGCAGAGTATAACTCTGAAAAGATGTGACAAAACCCCTTCTAGGAAATTGCTACTTAGCATTATTTTTTCATAGTTTCAAATTTGCATTTAAAGGAAAGAACAAATGGGGAGCAGCTAGGTAACCCTGACAATGAAAGATGCTGTCATTCAGTTTTTTTGGTGCTTGCTTTGTAACCTCATTGCCGTCCTCTGAGTGACTGAGATTGATTAAATCATTGTCATCATCAGTGAGATGCGCTGCATTGATCCAGCCTCACTCCCAAAGCCAACCTATGTGATGCAGATAATTCGGCATAATTGAAAGTTCCAGCTCCAGAAGGTCACTGAGCTGGACGAGTTATCATTTTATCCTTGGAACAGGGTCAGTTCTCCTGATCAGATACGATGGGTTTGTGTCACGCTTCTAATTGCTTTTTCATGGTTCATGTAGGGTAGACCTAGGCCTTTACATTTTGATTGAGTTTTTGTGGTGGACAGAAAATAATTATCACTTCTTTTTTTCACTCTAGCCCAAAACATGTGGCACAGCTCTTGCTTCTTACTCAAGTACAATTCCTTTAATAAAACATTCAGATCAGGACGACAAATGTCTTTAGATAAAGGATGGCATTGTGATACACGTCGTTAAGTATTTAAGAAGGAAAGTGTGGCACTAGTTAAAAGTTGTCTGGAACAATATTGAGGAGAGCCTCCTGTCTTCTCTTCTCTTGCCACATCTCTGTTTCCTGTCCCCTCATCCATTTTCTGCAATTCTCTTCTGCAGCTGGAATGCTGCAATCGCGTTCTCAAGCTGAACCAAATCTGAGACCACTGAGTTGAGTAAACTCAAAGGTTGCACAGTCAGAGGGCAGAGGAGTCGCAAGAAGGCATACAGACAGGCATCAAGACCGAGTTGTCGAGTTGTTAGGAACAGCAAATGTTGCTGCTGAAATGCCTCTGAACAGGGGCCAGGTTCCCGATGAAAGGTTGAGCCTTCAGGAAAATGGCTATCAGGTCATTCATTTCATGCATAAAGATGGAGACCAAAATCCAAAGCCACTTTCAAAACGTGTAGTTTATGTAAGCAATACAGTGCATATTTTAAGCCTATTTCTTATAGAAAAAAACAGTCAAACATTGAAGTGTTTGGCAAAAACCCTTTCTTTATACTTTACAGAATCAAGTGGACAAAGCTAGGAATTTAGGTGGGTCTATCAAGCTGTGTAATTGCTTTGTTGGCCCTTTGCTCATAGTGGAATTAGCAGCATATCTTTTATTTCCTTCCCTTTGTTTACTGTTAAAAAGTCAGCATATTCCAAAAGCTTCCATTGCTTTCTGTTCCAAGTGCAGGTCAACACGCCAGCTTTCTAATTATGAATGTCATGCGTACTTCATCACAGAAAAAGGGCTCGATAGTATCTCTTGAGCAGGTTTGGTTTGGGATTGTTTGGGGTTGTTTTTGGTTGATTGTCTTTTTGGAAGCACGTCTTCTGTCAGCTATACAGAAAGCAAGAAGATGCTAATGTGCTGGTAAATAAGATAAAGGACAGCTGCGGTACTCCGGTGGGACACTGGCTTGACACTCTTTTTGTAACAGATTAGTGTGCCTTAGCGTTGGAGTCATTCAAAAGTGATTTGTGGGGAAGGGTTTTCACAGAGCAAGCAACATACAATTTTCATGAGTTGGAGGAAACATTTTTTTATGGTGATGAACAAAACAGTGAGTTAAGACAGCTGGCTTAATGACAGAGTATAAGATGTTAAAAAACAAAACAAATTCTATAGAGTTTTAAAACCCCAATGTTTGGGCATTGGGATAGAAATAGGAGGTAGACCTATGCCAAATCTGTAAATCTTTTCTAAAGTAAAAGTCTAATCTATGCCAAAGGGAAACAACCAGTTCTGATTGGTTTATGTTTTGTACGTCCTTCAAAAGTTTCATCCTAGCAGCTTTAAAATAAAACTTGCAATCGGCAAATCTCACTGGGCTCCTATTTATAGCATCGTAATTTTCAAAGAAAGCAAATCAGGCAACAGTTTTGAACATGAATAATACTGCTCCCAGCACTCTGCCTACAGCCCACACGTTGTGTTTTTTGGCATGGTCGTGGCAATTAAAAAAAATAAACAGCTCTTTTTAATATTTTTTATACATAAGCTATTAAAGTCAGCGCTGACACAGCTGGCAGAGAAACTCAGCGAAAGGTAAACATTCTGCTCCTGAGGTAATATAACATATTGTTGTGTGTGATGGTTAAAATGTGATCTTCCTGAAAGTATACTTTAAAAGTAGGTGAATTTTCTTTATTTCCTTACAGAATTTCAAATATATTGAGAGTTTTTTAAAAAATCAGTCTGTTAAAGAAATGACACAGCACTGCCCATTGCAGTCAGCGGTTTGTTGAATTCTTACCAATATCCTTACCAAAAATCAGGAATGAAAATGAGGTATGGCGTTTTATCCTTCAGTAGAGTGTAATAGTCTCAGCCAGTAAAAATCAATTGATTTTAATAAAATTCTGTCAAAAGCAGGAAGTTCAGTAATAAATGTCTTAGAGTACTTTAAAGGAAGAAAACTTCCTTTAAAAACAACAGAATTAAGATTAGTTTGAGACTTGCTTCAGCGACAGCTAGAGATTGTCTGATTCCTTGATCGAATTACTGTGAGCATGTGGGAAATGAGACCGTGGAATTATTGCATGTGCTTTGTTAGAACAAAGAATGCAAAGATGTGTCCTTTAGGTAAGCACAATAAATAAAAATTATCTGTCGTGTATGTCCTGAAGTCCTCAAACTCCTTTTATTTTATATCCCCCTGTGTGTGACGGCTTAACAATGAAGATGTGCTTTTGGTGTTTTATTCCCTGTGGGAGGAAATGCAGAGGGAACCAAGAGGAGCTGGGAGCAGGCAGCCCCCCAATGTGGTCCTTGTGTAGGGAAAGATGGGAACCTTTTCCAGACTCTGTAGGTTTCAGTACAGCCTAAGCTGCTAGGATACAAGTTTGGAGGGGCATCACACAGTTTTTAATCTTGATAGGCATGCCCCACACAGAATCCTGATGAGTGTGTTGGTAGGCTTGAGAGAAGTCATATACGCTTGAATCATGGCCAGTGTCTTGCTGTTCTGAGTATCAGGACAAGCTCCTCTCCAAATGCAAACTGATGATGATTAAGTAGTGAACAGTGCCATATCGATCAGCTGCATTACAGTCCCTCCAGGAGCAGGGCAGGTGCCCCTCTCTGCTATTGGCAGTGCATATGGGTTAGACTTCTGGAGCCACTGGTATTTGTTCATCTGTGCTCTGCCACTGTTGGTGGCAGCCCACAGTGGCCTGTAGACAGAGATAGGTCCTCCCTTGGCTTAGTCCTGATGAGCAGATTCCTGCAACTCTTCCCTCAGAGCTCCAGGTGAGCTTCTGGAGATCCTTGCAGGGCACTGCATGGCATGGGTGGCAGGCTCTGTATTGCTGCTCCAGCCCAAAGTCAGTAGGAAAGAAAGTATTATGCTGTTAAAATATATATACATATGTATATGTGTATATATATACACATATGTATGTGTATATACACATGTGTATACACATACGCTTATGTATGTGTATATATATACATATATATGTGTATATATATATTGTGTGACAAAGCACCATGTTGCTCTTATGGATCCTGTATTAGGCCCACATAAAATGATCCAGTGTCTGAGATCATTTTATGCCTGTTCAAAACAAAGAGGGGAGGGGAGGAAAAGAAAAGGGGGGCAAGGGGGGAGAAATGCAAGGGATCAATGTTTGCTTAATAGGAAAAACAGGGTCCATGGGCACAAAATTATAATTCCAAGTTTTCTAAGACTATTAAAAAGAATAAAAATAGAGAGGTGGAAAAAGCAATAAAATCTATAAACATTAATTCATAGCCTGCTTTTTTTGAAGTGTATGACATTTTTTTTTCCACAAACCCACTAATAGAGTTCTAAATATGAGTGAAAATAGCAGATTGCTTTTTCCATTTCTGGAATCTATATCTTTACCTCTACACTTGAATAAGAACATTAACCAAGAGACAAATACTGATTTCTTTTGTTTATGCTCAGCCTCGGGAACTTTTCAGCTGAAATCAATAATTAAAATGTTTATTAGCCATTGTAAGTGTTACGAATGCAACTTTGTTGTACACAGATTATATATATTATCATGGATATATGGGGTGTTTATGCCTAGACTTTTTTAGCAAATTAACAGAATTTGGGGGGAAAAATAATGTATAGCATATTTACTCAGTAGATTCTGTGTTCACTTGATATTCACACACACATATATATATTTCTTTCCAGAATTTTAAGCAGTAGTCTGTTCTTAAGATGGAACAGATTCACACGGAGTTTATTTAAAAATCATTATAGCAAGCATGGGGTTTAATGTAAAAGCTTCTAAAAGATCACAGAAGCAAGGTACTAAATGATTGCAGGAAGTAGAACTCCTGGTACGACCAGAACTTCAAACACTGTCTTGAATGGATATGTCTCTGATAAATCAAAAATGCTTACAATGCCTACCTGAGGTTATGTATGTACATATATACATACAGAACAAAACAATTTCAGTGTGTATTTTAAAAGAGAGATTGAGGCCTCGGTATTAAAATATATATCTTGGGTTGTAATGCCTCCGCTGTTGTCTGTCTCTATTATTTCTCAGCTACTGTCTGCTATCTCTTCTGTTGTCTCTGATGCTAACAAAAGAAAAGTGTTATTATAAAAAATCTCTTAATTAGATGAATACCATCTCTGTGTCAGATGTACACGCTATCAGCATGCGAACTGATATTCAAACTCAGTGTTTGGGGGCATGTTTTGGATAGAAGAGGAACAATCGTGTATGTACACAGTATTCTGTTACAGAGAGACAAAGGTTAAATGGAGCCACGCTTCAGATTCTCTTCTTCCCCTGTTGCTCTCACCAGGAATGCTTTTCTTATGCGAATACAGTATCTACCAAGTAAATATAATACTATACACTGTTTTTCCCTCCAAATTCTATTAATTTGTTTAAAAATCTAGGCATTAATATTTCATATATCTAGCTGGCAAGGTGCTGGCAGGCATGTTACTGCTCTGGCATGCAGCTGATGTTGCAGGCGGCTGTTGTCCCCCGTGTCCAGCCACAGTCCTTAGTGAGAGTCGCTGAAGCACTGCTGGATTCCTCCTCCAGCCGCAGATCTAAATCCGCAAAGCGAGTTGGTTCACAGACTGGGCTGCCCTCATGCTCTTCTCCGTATGCTGCTGGCTCTACCTTGGAGTTCTTCATTCTCACATGCATACCCATTTTTCACTCTTTGGCTTTTCAAATGAAATGCCTCAGTTTAACGAACACTTGAAAAGCTCTTCTCTGAACCCCTCCTCAAAGCAGTGTCTGCTATGATACCTCAAGAAGTCGCATCCAGGGACAGCAGGGGCTCTGTGATAGCCAAAATGAAAGGTGGAGATTGTGTTAAACTTTCAGATGATTTTGGAATCGTTAAACTGTGAAATAGCTATTTCTTTAGCTTTTTTTTTTTTTATACCTAACATTTATTCCTCTTCATCACTTCCTCTTTTTGCTTCTCACAGTTATCTGTTGCATCTTGCTTCAGATGAAAGTGTAAATTCTGAATAAGCCTTACCTTTTTTTGCTCACCAGCCTAGCACAGTGAAGCCAATAGCAACATGACTGCAAATAAATCAGCTCAATCAAAGAGGACATAGGTGAGCTATACCCTTCTCAGTGTGAGCAATCACCAGGTATAGGTGTGGCTCATGCTGTAGTCCAGCATATTTCTTAGGAATTGTACTCTGTGAACTGTGCTTGGGATTAATTTCTTATTCTTTCTTGTGGGATTAATTTCTTATGTTAAAGCTTATGTTATCCTAGAGGCCAAATGAATACATCCACATTTTGAAAGGAATTTAAACACATTTGAAAAGGTTTAAATACTCAACCCTGTTTTTGCAAGAGTGGAGTAAATTGAGTCTAATAGGAAACTCATGATTAGATATCTGGTGTAATGAACACAAATGAGAAATTTCTAAAGGCTATCCAGAATTTGTAGTAATATACCCTCTTTTTTATTGTCAGTTATGGCAATGATAATACAAATAAAATTCTTCTGGCTCTGTGGGTGGGCTCACTCCACATTGTGATCCTTTTGTAGGCCTTTTGTTTGCATTGATAGTAACCTGTCAAACTTCCTGACTGGCGGGAAGCTCCTTCAGGTTTTATGAAGGACCATAGTACTGAAAGACTGCACACTTCTGTAGTCAAGGGCACTTTGTAGGCAATGACTCCTTGTAGCAAGCAGCGACGGGCTGAATTTTGCATCCCTAGATTAGCTTCTGGTTAGATTTCTGTTGGCTTCTGAAGGGATAAGTTTTAATTTATATGTATTTTGTTAGAAGCTGAGCATGCTAAAAATATGGCCTTCTCTTTGTTTTATTCGCTGTTGCAATTTGGAAATAAGTAGCACAGCTAAAAATGTCTGCTATTTTGAGTCTGATAAAGGAAAAGTATCATGGTAGAAAAAGGTTGTTATTTCTGTGTTTGCATTTAATTGTCAAAAAGTTTAGCTTGAATGTAGAGAAAACATTCATGCTGTATAGAGACTGTCAGATGAGTGCCATTTAATACTCATCCTCCCTTTTTCTTCTCAGCCATAAAAGACAAGCTTAGTGTAATACCGATAGACTTATATGTACCAATGCCAATAGACTTAGATTGATTGTCAGAGTTCTAGGTATGTTGCATGTGTCTGTCAAAAACTTTGAGGGAAGAAAAGTAAAGCGACATTCTAACAACAAATAATAATTTTCAGCTAAGGGAAGAAAACCTAACTGATGAAACCCTAAGGTGCAAAGGATGCTGGGCTCCTGCTCTGCCAGTTGGAGAGAAAATGGCTTTAGATCTGCCATGGTGTTCAATACTTGTCCAGAAAAGTGCAGTGCTACTTAAAGCAGGCCTTGTGCTGGTGAATTCACATGCCAGAGTTCCTTTTTGAGGAATATGATCAAAGCCCATTATATGTTAGTATCTAAGTATATGAAAAATGTCACAAGAACTCTTTTTCTGCCAAAACACAAAGCCTGGGAGAGGGAAAGTTAGTCCAGAATCCTGACACTCAAGTTTCAGATACCATGGCTAGGAATAGCTCCTTCTAGCCTAAGTTTTGCTTATTTTAGCTCCAAGGGTCCTCTGTGCCCATAGAGCCGGACAGTGCTTCCTGTCCAGCAAAACTCAGTTATGTCTGCCGAGCACAAGGGGAACATACTTGCCATAGGGCACTGGTCAGCACTTAGACTTCTTAGTATTACAGAAATACAAATAACACATTCTGTGAGGAGGCTTTGAAAGAGAAATGTTTGACTGTATTGAGCAAGTCAAGATGTTTGATGTACCTCCAAGGTGGCAGTCAGCTGGTGAGCCTTGCAAAACTCAGCTGCTTGTCTCTCAGCAAGTTTCTGCCTTGTAAACAGTGCCTTTGTTTTCTGTCGATGTGGGCTCTGACGCCTTAGATTTCCCTTTGATGTAGGAATGAATCCAGTGCTTCAAACCGAAACTCAAACTAGAGCTGGAAGAGCACAGAGGGAGAGGAGAAAGAAGGGAAAAGGAGAATGCAGCCTTGAGAATCCACATTAACTAAAGTTGGAGAAATGATCCGTGTGCATATAATATGGCTGTGTACTTCCTATCTGTGACCATTTGGGGCAGTTCAGGCATGTGAATATACTTGAGGGTATTTGAGGTTTTGTCTGCTCATTAACACCTATGTGTATGTGAACAGTGGTGACATAAAACAACAATTATGACCGATTTCTCATTCAGAAACAGCCTGATTTGCAATGATTATTTGAAGCATGCAGTTGTGCAGACAGTGTGCAAATGGCCACAGTTAACTATATGTAACCAGATCAGAGTGAGAACTTTGCTTGTACAAAGTGTCTATAAAATCACTCAAACTGGCCGTTAATTCAGGTGAAAACAGTAATTTGGTCTTGGACAGTCTACAGGCAGCCCAGGGGCCAAAGACAAGGTTGTGGCTGGTGCAATGGATAGCAACCTGACTGCCCCTACAGGGGAAGGAGGGTGCAGCTTTCTTAGCTCTCATTCATGCCGTGGCTCTGGGTCTCTAAGGAGCCTTTAACTGATCCGTTACCCATATGGAAATGGGAAGGAGGGATATCCCCTCTCTTACTATTGCATGCCAGCCTGCATGGATGGTGGGGCCTGCTTCCAGGGCTTGGGGTCTGGCAAGGCCACAGCGCAGTGTGCAGGACAGGCTGCCCTTCTTCATTTCATTGAGCTGTGAAACGAGGCCCGGCTATATCTGGCCCTCAGCTGGGCTAGTAAAGTCACGTACTATAAATGGAGAAGCCAGTTGGGGCTGGAACCACAATCCTCGGGGAACCTTTCAACAAATCTGGTTTGAGTTTCAAATTGCAGTGAAATGTGAAACGAGGTGGGTTTCGTGCGGTTTCAGGTTTTGTTGAAAACCTTTCAACCAGCTCTATAGTCAGTAGCTGTGGCTTTTTCAGTTTCCTCCTCCTAATGTGTCTCTGGTATTTCTAACTGAATGTGCCTCAGGCTGAGGGCAGTTAGGAGAAGGGGCGGAAATAAAATCCCCGAACATCACTCAGGGAGCTGAGGAGCTGAGGAGGAGGGCAGCGGGTGCCTCCCCTCGTGGAGTTCCTCTTTTGGTTGTCCCGCCCCTTGCAGAGCTTAACCAAAGCTTCGTGGAGATTTTTGGAGCACTTATCTGACTACGATAACAGTGCTGCGGGCCCCTGACCGGCTGTGACGGGTGGAAGAGGAGCCCCGCAGGCTGCATTTGGCACATGGACAGGCGGTCTGGAGAAGCAGTCGCTTTCCCAGCTGGCCCGCAGCACTCACAGCCGGGAAGGCCGTCTGCACGCGGGCTGTGTGGAGCCAGCAGGGCCCGGCTTCCCAGCTGGCGAGGGGAGCTGAGGCCTGCAGGAGTGGGATGCTTTCCGTTTGGCTTCCCAGGTTGTGCAGAAGGCCAAGAAATGAGGTTCAGTTCCCATTAGCCTGTCTGGTTCTTGATTTGCTTCCTTAGTTAAGAGGCAGAGAATACTGATGTTGTTTTGCCAGGCACAGGATTGAAGCTGAGTGGCATGGAAGAATAGAGACTTAAATAAGCACGGCTTGCTGTCTCCACTTGCTTTTGTCAGTTCGTGTAACAACCTTGCTGCCAGCAACCTTCCTTACTAAATGGAGGAAAGAACAGGGGTCACGGGGAGGTGATTGTGCAGTTCTGCGCTTGGTATTAAGGGTTGCCTTAAATTATTACAGGACGGTTTATATCTCCAGAAACACACTGCTAGCCTAGGCAGCCTATCGGTGGCTTAAATGTTTAGGAAAAAATAAGTATTTAGTGATTCCTTCCCAGGTGTATTGGAAAATATCTTTAATAGTGTGCCTGTTAGAAGGTTATTTAAATATATCACAGGTACTTTATGTGGCAGACAGTTCTAGCTTCATCTTCCCTGAAAAGCATATTTGTAACATAATATTTTTTTTTAAGGCACAGTAGTTATGAGAAAGACAACAATAGATCTTTTGGTAATATGCGGCTAGCTCCATTTAAAACCTGATATTTTTTTCCTCGTTGTCTGTAGTTATTCCTTTGGAATTTGTAGTCTGTTTTTAAAAATCATTCCTGATTTCTGTGCCAGTCTTTGCTGCAGATTGTAATAACACACTATAATTTAGGCAGTGCTCTGAAGTCCCATGTGTAAAGTTATCTGTGTAGTGCTTGCATGATCAGCATCCAAGGCAGCCCTGTTTTCAGTGAGTGCCAGATATTAACATTTTTAAATGATTTCAGGTCCATGATTCAGTAGAAGCCAGTGGAACCTGAACTTCAGGGCTGTCTGCACTGCAGGCAGTAGCACATCTGTTACCTTACTTGTAACACAGTGCTAATAGCCAGGGCTGCAGAGCACATACTCCAACTGAGAGGCATCTGAAGCCTTTGGAAGGTGCAAGCAACTTGGGCTCAAGCTGGGGCTGATGCTGCTTCCTTCCCTCTTGGTATCTGAGTCAGCAAATGAGTTTCATCTGGTGCATCTGCAGGTGCAATTTTTGGTACTATTTTGATCCCAGTGTAGATGCAGTGTGAGTTCCTGTTGAGTTTTACTATAGGTTTTTATCAGATTAATCCATATATGCATCCAAGGCACTTTTTATATCTGATTAACAGCTTTTGGTGGTAGGCAGACTCTTAAACTGGTCTCCCAGTCTCACTACACCACAGCCAAATTTGGGACTGCAGATGAGCTTGCAAATGCAATGAATCGGTGGTGTGCTCCTCATCTGTCAGCACATCTTAGGAACCATATGAATCTAAGGACGTGTCCAGAAAGGTACAGAAGATTCAATTGAAATAGTCCGTGCTGGTTTACATACTACCAGAAGTACAGTCACATTTCTCTGGCAGTCCCTCCAGGCTCACTAATTGTAATGTCATGTTATAGTTGGTTTGTGGGTTCTGATCAAGCTGTTGGGCCCTCCTCGTGGGTCACTGGTGAGGAACTGTGATTTTTGTTCATTGAACCCCATTGTCCCAAAGCATTTTATCAAGGGAAGCAGATTGGTAGGGTAGCATCTTCTGAGCCATGGAGGAGATATAGCAGAATGTCTCTACATACAATACTGTATGTGGCTAAGCAGAAACAAAGAAAAGGTAATATATTCATGGCTGTTAGGGACTAAAGGACCATTTAGGAGGACAAACTGCAGTCCAGAATAGGTACTTCTGAGCCTTCAGTGATCTTCACCAATATATTTTTATTGAAACACCCAGCACACATGTGCTGTGTGAGTATCCTGCCCTTTGTAAGCATTTGTAGTCACCTTTTTTCAGGAAGCTAACTAGCTCCAGTGGTCTTTGAGGAAAGAACAGACATGTATTTCAGCTGCCTTTACTGCCACAGAATACCATTTCTTCCATAACCATAATTTTAATCATGGTATTTAAAGTTAGTGCATTTTATTTTTTGTAATAGCAGTTGATTGCCAAGTTATGTGAGCAGTAACATATAAGCGAGGATTGTTTTACTCTCATAAAGGCTTAAAATAGCAAGACTAATTTGTTTATAAAAAGTGATATATAAAAAGAGGCAATGCCCTATGCTGAGTCTTTGTACACCACCTTTCATTCTGGAGTACATCTTTATAGTTGTGTTATAAACTTCTTCATAATGGGTTTTGTGGTGAAAGTGCTGACACAACTTCGGCTATAGAGACTTGAACAGCAGCACTGCAGTAAAAGGTCAAACAGTAATGCTACAATATAAGTAAACATATGCAAAAAAGCAAAAGGGTTTCTGAAGTAACAGATCCTAAAGCAAGGATCCTAGATATAGACAAAAGAAATACTCTGGCAATCTTAAACCATCCCTAGGAGCATTTTCCATTTGTCTTTTAGACTGCCTGCCCAGAAGAAACTGGGGCTGTTGGTATTCAGTGACCAGAGAACTGCTGGAGCTCAGCTCACTGTGGCAGGCTTCTGTCATCTGCTTTAGGCATGAGCAGCTGACCATACATGAACAATAGTCTATTTGCATTGCACTAAGAGATCAGTAATCTAGGGACCTGTGAGAATAAGTGCATCTGTAAGGTGTCTTTACTGAGACAAATCCAGTGTAAGACAATCATGCTGCAATGCAAGCTAGTTGCTGTCCATGTTCTTGACAGCAGCTAAAACAGCATCCAAGTCAACAGCAGCTGTTTGTTGTAAGAGAATCCTTCTGGGGTACCATATGCCAAACAAATTTTTAGTATTGCTTTGCATTTAGCAGATTAAAGGTCTGTTTGAATTAGTGGAAATTATGAGGAAGATTATGAGTTTTGCCAAAGAAAGATGTATGGCAATTGTACATTGTACCTGAAATGGCTGGGGTGCAGTTTCAGAAGCAGTCTGTGTCAAGATGCTTTGTTGGTGTTCAGCTTGGATGTACCTGTAACTTACTGTACCTCAAGCAACTGCAAATCAATTTGTTCTGTCTCAATTCTAAGCTCTCTCTCAAATTAAACCCTATAAAACATTGCAAATAGAACAAAGAAAGCTGACTGAAATAATATTTCATCTTCTGAAATATGGATTTGCCAAAGCCAGTTGCATTACAAATGGCTGAGGAGGACACTGCTCATTTGAAAGGCTATTGAGAATCTGAGAGCTCATAAGTTCAAGTCCATCTGCTGCAGACTTCATGCACTACTAGATATTACAGTAGCTTGACAATAATCTGAGCATCATCTTTTATTCCAGTCACAAATGGCTGTCAAAAAGCAAATAGTAAGAATTACTATAAACAGCAATGATTCAGCCTCAAAGGCAATGGCTCTCTATATTCTAGCAGTGTAATCTACTGCTCTACCCTTAAATTGGATATAGCATATGAAGTCCGTCAGCCATGCAGAAAGTGAAAATGTATATTGCCAAGGCCTTTGCTGTCTGGAAAACTGCTGATGAAGAGTCACAAAAGGAGGTTTAAATGCCCTAAAAGAAATTCCAAGAAACATTAAAGTCACAAATAGCAAATTTGACAACTCCCTCTGGACTAAGAAACTGCCTTCAAAAGTTTTATATTAGCTTCATGCATCATTGTTATAATTTATTAATGTACAATTCTGAGTTTTTTCAGTCTGCATGGCTGGGGAATGGTAACTGTAACTTCTTTTTCATGATAAACAGCTGTTGAAAGATTTGCCAATATTCTCTCCTCTTATAATTCAAAAATGCATGCATTGCTTTTCATATTTCAGTTTCCCCAAACGCGTAATAAGATACTATATTTATGATTTAATCAATGAAACCTGTTCTCTGTGGATATTACTACATTGTTTAGATTGCTAATGTGCATATTTGCACCTAACCTATTAAAAATCATATATCAGGGCTATAATAGAGCATATATCGGGTGAAAGGCATCTTTAACACTTTGGCTTTTTCAGTATTCAGTAATTCTCTGGCTATTTCTGTTCATCTTTGATTACAATCTCAGGAGCTTGGAAGAAAGAGAGAAAACTGATAGGCAGTAAAAATACAGAATTTTGAAAAGGTCACCTGCTAGAAGGATTAAAACTTTGATTCCACCTGCTCTTTATAAAGAATGTACCAAACATGAAATAGTATAACTTGAATCTGTTCTTCCAGCAGTGATTGGTTTATACAGCTAGCAAATGCCACATACCATTCTCATGGCAATCTACACACAGGAAAACTTTTACTCTGGCTGGGTATTTTTTGAGCACGCCAACATCTGACACGTGTGCTGCTCTATGGAAGGGCATTTATTATTTTCTAGCCCCTGTAGCTCCTGAAATTTGCAGTGGAAGGCTGTTCCTACAGCCTACAAGTACCACGTCTGCCATGTTGTTTTGCATCTGAGTTCCTCTGTAACATACTATTGCCAGTGTTCATATGTACATGTCATATGTGTGTATGTACTTGATGTTTTGTTCCTTTCTGTGTGACGTGACAACCAGAACACCTCAGAGTTGTTTGAACTGTGGGATCTTTAACGTAGTCACTCAGTGAGAATTCACACCTGATGGATTCGCCACATTTCCTTCAGATAAAAAAAAAGTGTTGTTTGGTTAAGGGCTTGACAAAAAGACTTAAAAAATTAATGAATGACCTTCTTAATATTTATTATAGGCAAATTCTTCATTTGATCCTAAGCAAGTCTCAGAGCACATTCACGTAAATGAGAAGAGAGAGATCATTCAGGAAAATTCTACAATTTTGCATTAAATCCTATCCAAAGTACTGTAGAGACTGGGCAGTGCCTACATCAGGTTCTTCCCACTGAACTCTGTGACAAAATTCCTGATTTTATTTCACCTTTTGTGTACCAGTTATTACGAGCAATCTGCTTTTTGGTAATAGTTATTTGAAACCCTTATCTCTGTTCCTGAAATTGAGTGCTGTAACTGGCAATAGTAGATCCTGGTACAGCGTGATTTAGCTCCTGATACAAAAATGTAACACTTTTCTGCTTCCTTGCATCAGTGCGCATAGCAACACTTTGTGCTGCTTCTTGTTCTTCCCTCAAAGATGGATTCTTCTTGCATTCTTGAAACCTCTTCTACTGAAGGGAAATTCAGGAGACAGTCCAAGGGGTCCTGCATTACAAACCTTACTGTTTACATACCAGATCACCTTGCCCTTAAGTTTGGAGCAAAATTCATCTGCATCCGAGAAGCATTAGAGGAGACTTCCAAACAATTGCAGCAGAAATGGAGTTACTGGGTGAGGAAATATACCATGGGGATGTGCATGAAATATGAAAAGAGTGGCAAATATTTTCGTGATTGTCATTTTCATGATTTATGTGCATGTTTTTAAATAGCTTTCGCTTCACGATATCGTTACAAAAAATGAAAGGCAGAACAACCCCCACTTTGGGAGTTTGACACTAAGTCATTGTTCTGTAAAGGCGGTTAACTAATAGTCCCATCCCCAGACTGTTCCAGCACATATCATTACAGTGATACTGCAGAACAAAGATAGAAGTCATTTTGGCTTCTGCTCTGCCATAAGGGGAACAATTGAAAATGTTTCAACATGTTTGCCCAGTACCTTAGAACAGCATGGTAACGGCAGCTATCTTAATAATTACACAGGGACAGATAAACTAATGGCACAAGCAAATGTTTGCTGTGTAGGCATTTAGGCAACTGTACTAGTGAGTTATAACAAAATAAAGTAATATTGCGTTTTGTTTTGCTAGCACTGGCTTCAGGAATTACTGCCCACCCTGAAACGCCTCTCTACCTGCTCACAGGTCCTCGTGCATCACATCTGCTCGTTTAGCACGCACACCCCAGACAGGCTGGCATTTCTGGCCAGAGTTCACATTCTATTAACACTGACCCACAGTTGGGATAATCTTATTGATTTCACTGACCCTGCAGTAATTTAATCTGAATGAAATTTCCATAACTTTATCTTCAGATCACAAACTTTGCAGAACTGTAGAAGATCCTTAAGATTTATATGGACATTGTATCCAATATCACTGTGTCTGGGACCCAGTAAGTTTTGG
>PPHD01014840.1:0-16450 GCA_002909625.1 Bambusicola thoracicus | reverse complement strand
CCATTGCAACTGGCTTGCAGACCTACTGATCTAATTGTGGAGAGGAAAGTGGACGACGTGGCTCTGCTCAAAAGCCCAGGCTGCCTTAGCTACTGCCACCACAGTCTGCCACACACGTTTCTAAAAACAGCTAGATACAGAACAGCCACACACACACAGAACTGGGCTGTGGCCATCCAAGATCCCAAACGTTCAATTTGGTACGTCAGCAGACTCAGTAGAGATTTATTTTTAAACAGCAAGATTCCTAACTTGTTGCTGAAACAGAATTTTCAATAAGAAAATACAGTTGAAGAGAGACAACGTACCACACGTAAGGAAGGAAATGTCTTCTGTATTTGCTCTTAGCAGGCATCTTCCAAAAGCTCTGCCGGGCTGGGCTGCCACCTGCCCTTTGTCACCTCGCAAGCCCACCAGCAGGTTCCATCAGGTCTAATGGGGCCCATGGACACGCTGGGAGTTCTTCTGCATGAAGATCAAGTACTCTGACAGAACTTGATGCAGTAACTCGTCTCCAAAAGGCAAACATTTCTGTGTAATCCTATCTCCTCCATTTCCTAGTTGTTTCTTGTTTTCAGAGGACAGAAGTGCTCTGCCAGCTTAAATATACTTCAAGAAAAATTGGTGTATTTTGGCACGACTTCAGTAAAGTACCTTTTCTTTCATAAATCAATGACACCATCCCACCTTACAAGAATAATACATATAAAGTCCAGCTTATCCCTTAGTATTTTTGCAACCTACTCTCAAAAATATTCAAACAGTTTATTTCAGATTCATACAACTTGAAAAGTATTATTAATGCCTTTTGCTTATGAGTTAGTGTACTGGGAGAATTTGTTTCCCTTTTCCCAGCATCACCCATTGTTCACAATGCTGAAGTCCACGCAAGTCTAAAATACACGCGTATGAATCAACCCGAGTTTAAGCCTTTGAAAATGTCAGACTTGCGAGCTCATAGTGTACCTGCTTCCTTTTCAATATGAGCTGTACAGTTCCACCCACAGGTCTCGTGCAGTGTGTGGGACTGGCTGGTAGGTGTCAAGCAAAACCGTGAAAAAAAACAAAAAGCCTACTCTAAGGCCCCAGTCTCCTGGATGGTGATGCCGTAGGGGAGAACCTTTCAGGTAAATTAAATGAACGTGCAAAAGAATACCACCTAAGCAGTCGGTTGTTCTTGCTTGACCTGAAGTCACAGGGTCAGAGCTCCATTTCAAAGCGTACAAAGCAATTCACTACAGCTGAAGCTTTATCCCAACATACTCACCCCGCACCAAAAAATAACTGCCAAAACGCAGGATCAGATTCACCTCCAGAGTAAGCACATGTAACAGAGGCAAATGAATTTCAAAGAAACACAGGTTCATTTCATTTCAGCAGTAATACAGAAAAGGGAGCAAGATTCAAAGAGAGCCCCTGAAGAAGCAGAGCTTGTTGGGACTCATCCAGAGGGCGAGCATTTTTCATAGCATAGAATCACAGAATCGCTAAGGTTGGAAAAGACCCACAGGATCATCCAGCCCAACCATTCGCCCTTCACCAATGGTTCTCACTAAACCATCTCCCTCAACACCACATCCAAACGCTCTTTGAACACCAAGAACTGCCCATGAGTTTTGGAAGCTGGGCATTCCCCATGAGCTGCTCGTGCACACCCACCAACTTCATCCAGAGTTGAATTTTTTTACTGTCTGTTTAGCCGCTACATTCTCTGTGAAGCAGATGCACGACAGAAAAACTAGCATCATGAATGAATGCCTCCAACAGTCCTGAGTGGCCGGTAGCTGCAAAACTCAACTGAAAACTGAGGGCAGAAGCAGAACTCTACAAAATAGCCATGTACGCAAAAGAATCCCTGTATGAACTTTCTGTACATAATCTCATTTTCTACCTCATCGGTCTGCACCTCTGCCTGATTTATGAGCATTTTCTTATCAAAACATTGCTAACAACTTAAAAGATGGAAAATATTGCTGTTCAAAAGAGCCACAATCAAAGTTTAATGCGGAACATTAATTCATCTTCCCTTCTGCTCAGGCTTTCATCTATGAACTGTGACAGCATTTATTTCATTTCAGCAACTTCCAGTACTCCCCCACTGCCTTTCAAGGCACAAGCAGACATCGCTCCCGGTACGACACGGTGCACTATTTAGGTGCCTGCATTAGCATCTACTGTTCACACAGGCTTCCGCCTAAGAGGATTCAAAGCACAAACACAGTTTTGTTTTTCTGAATTACTATTTGAAGAAGTTCCTCTTGCTGTCCATTGACTAGACAGAGAGCACAGCCAGCTGCCGGCCCTGCCCAGGCTAAGGGCTTGCAGCCACGCAGTACGCATGTTCTCCTGGATCTTCTCTCATCAGCCGCCTCACGTTCTTTGCATGGCTAGTCTTCCAGGCTCCTATTTCTCACAGCAAACCAGCACCCATAAGATCTTACTGTACCAAAATAGAGAACCTCCAGAGCCTTCATAGTAACACGTTTCACAATAAGGACTGGAAACCGCCTCCATCAAACATTTCCAGGTACCAGGAACTCTGCTGGGTGAGTTTCTTTCTCCAGTACCACCACAACCTTAATAAAAATCTCACACTGTTATCATTAAAAACAAGACAATGACGTATGTTTCACAAAGTTCACTGCCACTGCCACAACTGTAATGTATTTTTTGTTCTCCTCAGCAGTACGGTGAAGCAAGTTCCATTTTCAGCTTGATTTATTTTAGCACACTGGGCTGCTAGGAACTCACCTGCATTAGTGTTGACTCCAAGAGTCCCGACTTTAACAATCCACTAACCCCAGTGGGACTCCAATCACCTATCAGTTACCAGGACTAAAATACGTTTCTCACCAGAACGATGTTGCAGAGGCAAGGAAAGAAAAGGGAAAAAAAACCCAACCACCACACAATTGGTCAGCGAGGCATCAACCTGCGGTACAATTCATTTTTTAAACAAGATTTCAAACTGTGACTAATCTGATCTCCCTGAGAGCAGCGGCATCACATGGATCTCGGTCTGGGGAACAAAACCAAGAACGAATGACTCATTGTGCAGGCAATGTGATGAGAACCAAACGCAACACCCTCCAACTTCAATAACTGCGGGAAGAGGAAAAAAGTGTTTACTTCTTCACTCCTCAGCCTCGAGGACAGATAACACAGGCACAGCAGTGAAGAAAAACAAGCAAGAAGGGGCTGAGCTGAGCATAATCATTTGTTTTAAAAATAGGGATCAAAACCACAGGGTTCTGGAGTTACTTACTGCAGATGTGCGCGCATAAATACGTGGCTGGTGTGAGCCGTTGAGATTTTCAAGAAGCACCTCAGCCAAAAATACAGTTTTCCCCTCTAATTTCTAAAAACACTCATATGATTAAAATCCACACTTACAGGGAAATGTCTAACTTTCCACAGAACGTCCACAATCCGGCTGTTGTTTTTTTTTTTTTTTTTTTTTTTATGCAAAGTATGAAGCAGGATATTAAAAATGGAAAGTGACCTACTTTTTTTAAGCTATGCAAAGTATTAACGTAACGAAGCTCAATCAATGTGAGTTTCCTAATTTTCTCGTAGTTTCAGTTTATCAGTTACCCATATGAGCCGCAGAGGAGGGGGTGAGCTAGACGTATGGTCTGTAAAGCACTCTGGGACTGTTCAGTGCTTTGCAACCTTCAGCTACTTATGCAGAAGTGAGGGAATTAAAAAGTACGTACAAGAGGGACAACGGGCAACTGCTCTGAAATACGTCGTCAGACTTCTGTTTTTATAATAGCACCGCCAGCTCCTAACTCTGCCCAACACAACACAAACCTGCTCTGGCAGTTTCAGTAGCAAAGGTCCAACCGTAGCGAGATGTGCATGGATGTGGATGACACTCCTCAAAATGATTGAGCCCAAACAAATGTTCATCCACGAAAAGGAAGGAATCAACTTCAAAAAAAAAAAAAAGGGAGGGGAAGCAAAGAAGACTTGACAGGGTGGGTAAATATAAATGCAAAATAGATATAGAAATGTGATGTTTATCTCAGTTAATAAATCTAACACCAAACGCTTTTCTCAGTCAAACCAAGATCTAGCTTCACAGTTTTGAGGTGACACAGCCATTCAGTGGCAATGGTTTGACCACTACCATTGCCTCCCACATGCCGCTTGCATCAAGTTAAAAATCAAAAGCAACAAGCACTTCACGCTTATTCAAAGGGTGAACTCACACAGTCAGTGTTAATAAGCACCTATTGGCCAAGCGGTATCTGTGCAATATCCACTTAACTTTAAACAACTTCCCAAAAGCCCTATGTGAATTCACAGCTCATGAAAGAATCACAGCCTGCAGACAGGGCACGCTTCTGATAGTCACATGCAAGATGGAGCTGACTTCTGGATTATATCACACACTTTCACTGACAGTGGGATAGTTTCTCACCGACATTTACAATAAGCAGCTGCAAAACTTAAAGCATGCAAGTAGGCATACATAACTAAACGCTATTTGCTGGATAAAAAGATGCCATTTTTACCTTTTAGGGTAGAACACACATGGAGGCTGTAGACACAAACCCGCGGGCATGCGTAGTGAGTATTTTTAATGCTGGGGGATGGGGATGTATGCACCAGATATTAGGCTAACAGAAGATATCGATGCTTCTTTAGAAAAATCACCACGACTTAAAAGCTGTTCAACTTCAGTTAACTCCCTACTCATGCCCACACAGTTTCAGGAATGGTCCTACTTGTCTTTGCAAAGAAATACAACAGAGCAGAGCTCTTCCGTGCAAGAAGTTTGTATTCCCAAGCAAGACGTTCGCTCTTTCAGTTGAAGATCTGGACTCCATCCCAGCTCTGCTGCAGACTCCATCTGTGCTTGTGCATAATAAGGCAGACAGCTAACTCCTGTACTCAAAATACCTCCCTCTGTAACACTTCATATTCGAAACACAACTTGAGTTCCTCAGAGCTCCTAACTGCTCTGGAGAATTGCATTATGGTATCTGCTAATGCAACAGCACAACATGTTGCAGAAACTGCAGGTGAGGGCCAGCTACAAAGAGGCCCGTGAAGACAATCCAGCCAAACAGATGCTGCCGTGCAGCGAGAAAAGATCAGCTATACTCACTGGGGCTCAGAAGCTTCCTGCCTACTCATGTGACAGCACATGAGGAGAAATATCAGATACAAATTAGGATTTACTGACACAGAGTGAGAGGAGACGAAGTATTCAGACCCTCTGAACAAGAGAGTGAGGCAGACAAATGGATCCCAGTAACCAAGAGAGGAAATATCTTATTGCTGGCAGGATACACCTCCTAGCAGCACTGCTACATGTATGGAGAGGTAAAATAGCTCCCCAAGGCTTTACTGTGCAAAGCACAACGACTCAGATATAAGAAAGGTACCACAGGAGTTGGAATGCAAATTGCCCAGAAAGGCTTCATGCCAGCAATCACTTTAACAGCGTTTGTCTTCCCCCTCACAGGAAGGCACCCAGAGCATGCTGCACCAAAACACTGGGGCAGAGACACTCCAAGCTAACAGGCACAGGCACAAAGAACAGAAGCATGGGACAACACAGACACAATCCCAACAGCTCCCATCGGCGTCTACGTTCACCTCTAAACACTGCAGCACCATAATATCTGAAATAGCCATAACCCCCGCTCTGCTGTCAGCAGATCTGAAGCAAGCCGCTGCCCTTCCAGAAGGCAAGCTAGTTGGGTATTCCCAACTCGTATTAACAACCTTCAGCACAGCAAAACTACTTTTTTTTCTTAGCTCCGGATCTAACTTGTTCTGAAACTGAAGCACTCCCACTGCAAGCTCCCAAGTGAAGTAGAGGATACTCCTGCATGTGGGAGAACAAACCTGAGTTTGCTATTTGACCAAAGATAAGCTCAGAAAGATAAGCGAAAATAACACTCTTTGGAAATGGCTATGTATATTCACTTAGGTGATAGCATTCTGGATCACTGATATTTATGTATTTCCTTGGGAGTTTTAATAGGCATTATTCTGAATTTCTCTCCTTTGAAAGCCAAATAAAACAGAATGGGTTTGTGTAATAGTATGTTCTTGGCACACAGAGGATATTCCTCCTGAGAAAGACAACAAATGCTATTTAACAGCATAAAATTGGCAGGAAATCTCAAAGGCAAGTATTATACCTAATTTTTAATATTAACTGATCTGCACATCAGACTGCATTGCAGTCTTTTACATGTTAGAATTCCAACCCTCATTCCGCCCCAAAAGGCAAAATAGCTAAAAGGAAGTTATCCAGCAGGCCGTTCCACACCTGTTTCAACAAGGCTGCAGTTTCAGAGCCCCTTGAAGCCACCATCACGCAGCTGATGCACTCGCCCATCTTGCCCTCACACCCTCACGTGTGCTGCATGAACTCACGCCACAGAGCAGATCTGGCCAGAACAGAACTCCTGTACCCATCAGCTCTAGCACAGGAGTGGCTCCTAATGAAATCACACCACAGATATTTGCCTTGTCACATGAGGAGGGCTGCAGTGACAGCACGCGGGACAGAACATAAAGAGCTTGTGTGACCACACGGTATTAGACATGCATTTCTAACAGGTTTATGGTATGCGTGCTCGTGAAAAAAAATGTGAGGCTGCTGTCTCACAGCAACTTAAGACTACAGGCTCACTTTCAAGGCTATTCTTACTGACATTGTTTCATAATGCCGTCACCTAAAGACTCCAAAACAGCAAAGCCTCTAGCCTATTCAGCTTAGCACTAAAACAAGAAGCCGCTCTGCTTACAAACAGGTCCAAATCAACCAGCACCCATTCTTACTTCAACTGCACCCTACCTGGCCACCACTTGATCCTCTCTGCCAGTCAGTCTCCACCGCTCACCTCACTGCTGAGCCCCCTTCAAGTAACAGATTATCCAGCAAAGGTCTAGTTATATATTCAAACAGGAAGCACTGAAGGAAACCTATCTGTGTGAAACAATACTGAGTCTTGCTCATACCACAGTGCTGAAGCTCAAACAAGCTGATTTAAATACGATTTCACAAGACTTTGACAGTCAACTCATCTACATTCATTCGGTCTTCCCTTTAATTCAGCTGAATCACAATCATCGCTTTGACTGTACATTACGTTGCGTAGCATCTCTTTCCTCAGATCCTTCACTCCTTACTAAAATGAAGACTAAAACACAACCAGAAAACCCACAAGGGAATCATCTGCTGGCCACATCAAGCACGTTCATATCCTACTCGCTGCCAGCAGCACTCATTCTCCATCTGAGAATGAAGCATTTTGCCCAGAATGGTATTTTCTCTCAGTTTCTCTCCAGCTGCCCCCAGCACAGCACCCAGGGGGCGGAAGCAGCAGAGCGCAGCCCTCCCCATGCACACAGCTGCTGCAAGCTCGGGGTGCTCCATTTCCCCAGAGCTCTCCAGCTACCCTCAAACCCAACTCTGGAGGACAGGCACCAGAATCACTGCTCCGCCAAACCAAAACTCAGAGCGGTTCCTACCGTAAAACCACATTTTCTTCCTAAACGGAGCATTTATTCATTGTGCTACACGTGCGAGCTGAAGGTAGGCAGGCCTATTAGACTTTATTAAAAATACTGTCTTGAGATTATTCACAACAGCTGTTTCCTCTTCAGGCTAGAGGAAAACAGATGGCAACATAACAAGAGCTAGATAATTTTAAAAAATTAACTCTAAAACATGGCACTTGTATGGGATTTCTTCCACTCATGCATCTCCAAATGGGAGAGTTAAAAAAAAAAAAAGCTGCTGCCAAATGTTATTTTGCTAGTAGAATATATAACAGCTTGATAGCATAATTAACATACTAAAAACAAGGGCAGAACAAAGAATACACGGAATTGCAGAGAAAATAAAATTGCAGGCTGCAGAGAACCCCAGATCACAAAGCTGTTGCTCCAGATTCCCTACAAACACACTCTGAGCGTAGCTTATCACCTCCCTCCAACACCTATGGAGCATTAAGATGGGTGTGGAAAAGATGGGTGCGTTCTTTTCCGTATTTATTTGCAACTTCAATCAAGATTCATGAGAATGGAAAACAGCACGAAAAACATTTAAAGCCATACTAATTATCCTTGTGAACATAACGAGGGGATTTTATTTGCGTCGGTCTGGCAGCCCAACAACTGCATTTCACACGCGTTCCTTCAGAGCAGAACCGAAGAAACTATAAATACATCGCTATTCCACTTTAAACTTAGGCTGAGGGAGACCACGTATTACTGAGCTACCGCATGTCGAAACAACTGCTTGAAAGTTTCTAAAAATTCCTAGCAAAACAGCAGTATCTCTTGACAGGCAGCCGTGAATAAACCCAACTGGTTGCTCCTTCCACCGGACCAATTGAAGAGTAAGGCAAAAAATTCTGAGCAAGAACAGAAGCTGTGCTTCTCAGCACACAATGTAAAGAAACACAAAGTTTAGGGGAGTGTGAAAGATTTCCCTTTCTTGTTCTTTCCCCCTCAGACACTCTTAGCTGTGGTTTTAGTGGAGCCCTGTACTAGCAGCCCAGGTTGTAAGTCTCAGTAGCATATGTCTGCTCAGAGATATGATTTAGCAGAGGGTTGTTAGAGTTAGGGTACTATGGTTAGGCTGTGGTTGGACTTGATGATCCTTGAGGTCCTTTCCAACCTGAGTGATTCTATGACTCTATGATACCGGGGAAGTAAATGGGAAGTATACCAGGTAAAGGAAACACAACTGCAGTTCACCATTTGGTGGGTACAACGCGTCTCAGAAATAACTACTTGGTTTGGTATACACTGAAGAACTTGTAACTTGTGCCTTTGTTTTTTCCTTCAGCCGGGCAGAGGAATTTGTTTGTGCAAACAAAGTGGTATCTGTCAGTTCCAGCACTTCTCAAAGCCCAGTGAAGATGTGCAGAGCTACTCCTGCATCTGCGTTGTTAGTCAGGGTAGTATGGTTAGGTTGCGGTTGGACTTGATGATCTCAAAGGTATTTTCTTGAGCAATTCTGTGATTCTGTAACTCTATTCTCCTTCCCCATCAACACAGCAGCCGGGCCTTCACTGCCTGTCCCAGCACCCTCCATAAAGTAAACCAAGAATTAAATAACCAGAGCCATCAGACACTCACATTACCGTGACAGCAAGATCCACCCAAAAGATAACGCCTGGTGTGTGTGTGTACATTCAACCCTAAGGAAAAAAGAAAAGAAAACAAAACCCACCATACACACCACCCCAGATGGCTAGCACATTTAGAAACAACCAGCATCCGAAACTCCTCTCTGGGGAAGCTTGACCGTATCATTACTAGTATAACTCAAGCTATGATTTCTGTGATACTTCCACACAGTGTTTAACTGCAGTCATTTTTAGCCAGTATGCCTCAAAAGTGCAGAGCTTCTGGTAGGGAGATAAATATATGAATCTGCACGTATATTTTATTATACATAGCATATAATAGCAAGGTGTACTACATGTATGTAATTACCTGCATGATTATATACTGCAATTATGTAATCATAATGTAGGATACATAGTTATATATTGTATAAATCATACAGCAATACATGCAAACCTCGAAGAACTTGCAAGCAACCTTCAACTCAGAAGCTTTGTTCAGCTAACATTTCAACAACTTCATTTTCAACAGAAGTTACTTTGCTGCTTTTGCATACAGCTTTAACTGAGCTACAGAACAGAGGGTTTTTCCTTCTACCAGCAACATCAAATATCATATGATGGTAACCTTCACTTTCTGCACTAGATCATAAGAAAATACAAAGTGCATAGAATAGCCTAAGTTTCTGAAGCTTTAAAATCCAAGCAGTGAAGAGAAGAAAGGCAGAAACAAAGACATTTCCTCCTGCACCACTTAGTCTTTCTGGCCTGCACTCCAGAGGCAGAAGATGATCAGATTTTGCAACCTGATCAGCGTTTTATTCAGTGTTTGTGATCTCAAGTAAGACAGTGAAGTCTCAGACAGACGTGCTCATGTATTCCCTAGCTGTGACTGTATGAATCAATTTCTTCTATTTATGGAAAGCGCGTATTAAATTAACTCCTGCCTTGGCATTTATCATCCACAGGCTTCATTCTCAAATTCACGGGATATCCTCTGTCCAGCACGGGCTGCCATTCCAACCGAGTTGTGTAACCCCTGCTGGCATGCCTAGCCAAAGTGGAATCCATTCCACGTTACAATGTAAAAAACGACAAATCATTATTCGTTTGCCAGCTGCAGAACTCAAAGGGGTGCTGTGACTTCCATTGCCCAGTTCCAGTCCCATTTTGAGACCAGTTTAAAAGGTACCTCTTCCTTTCGCTCGCTCCCTTTCGTAGATGCAAAGTAGATGTAAACGCCTTTATCCAAGATCTGCCTTGTAAATTAGAAGCTGTCTTTCTAATTTTAAGCACAGACTCAGCCTTGTTTTCTTCTAGAAGCAGAGGTTATGTTGCAAGTCAAGCCTACATTCAAAAGAAAAGAGATGGGCTTCCTTCCTCATTCCTTTGCTCCCCTGACAGATCCCCATTAGAGATGCCTGATGACAACTACCTGTTTCATAGGGGCTATCTCTAATAAAGCTCTCTCGCTTATCACTCAGAAGTGCAAATTACAAACAGTTCACACCCAACAGAAGATGTCTGCTGAATAGATAGCACAGCTCTGCGCTCTTCCCAGCAGGGAGGAAAAAGCCACTTAACCAGATAAGCGTGTCCTTTCAACTTCTCTCCACTTCCACCTCCTTGATGCACCCTTCAGCTCAGGGTACCTAATCCAAGCCAGGCAGTGCCACAATCAGCACTACCCTTCAGTGAAAATGCTCTCATAAACCCCAGTAGTAACAGGAAAGCCAACCTGGGAAGGAATGTGTGATAACTGACTGTACACTTTGAATTTGCTCTCCCCGCTCCTTGCTTTAGTGAGATCCTCTTCCACATTCTTCATACAGGAACTGTGAAAAGCTTTCCTCCGCAACTGCTCTCCCTTTTTACTTCTTTGCTTAACTTGATTCCCTGTCATCACCCTGCTCTTACACAAGCAAGATAACTTTAGATACACAGCGATGCTTGTTGCATGGAATTACTGAACTCGCATAGCGCAGACTTTGTGTGCATGTTAAGAGACGGGTGAATCTTCCACAGTGGGCATTCAGACCACAACTTAAAACATTTTGAATGAGTTATTGTTCATCTTATTAAAAAAAAAAAAAAAAAAGATTCACACTGAAAGCCTTCGTTCTTCTAACGCTTTCATGTGGGGAGAATTGAAGAGGAAGACTGAGGCACCGCGTGTCTATCTATAAAGCACTGGTCATGGCTCACCCTTCTGTGGAAGCAGAGCACTACAAGGACCAAGACAAACCGCCATCCCCTCGATTAGTAGGAAACTCACATGCAGACAGAACCTTCTCACCCCAAGCCCAGGAGAACCACAGGTCGAGCTGAGAAGCTTATTTTTGCGGCTCTACACAGCTCTTCTGCCTTTTGCAAGAGCTCCTTCAATACAGCTCCTACTGATGTATCACTGGAAGTCTAAAAAGTCCTTACGACTTTCTGTCTGGGATTGGGGAGAGGAAAGGAGAAAGGAAACAAAAGGAACACGATGCTAATAGTTCCCTTCAGCTAATCATCAGAATGGTGCTGACGTGATGTAAGAGCGGGCTTGCCACAGCCCAGGGAGAAGTCAAGAATGCACACCAGAAACTTCACAAAATCGGACATGGTTTTCAAACCACAGAAAAAGGGAAGAAGAATAAATCACTAAAAATGTCACAGAATGAGAGCCAGTTATTAGCCAAATAGATGAATAAAGGGACAAAACACAGCTGCAAGAGGTTAGGGGGGGGCTTCACGAGAATTTATTTTCTTTCCATCCCAACAGTCCAATTAGCAATCATCGTTATATACTGCAGCAATAGCTACCTAATAGGCAGTGCCTCCCACACTCCCCTCTTAACCACAAATAGCTGTGGAAATACTCTCCTCACAAAGCAAGTCACAGCGACTTCAAGAATCACAGTTGGAGGTTGGCTCCCCAAGCACACAGGATGCGTTTTATTGCCACAGTCAGCATTACAAAACAGGCAGCCCCGTTCTCTGTTATTGCAGCTGCACTTCTTCTTTTCACCCTTTAGGATTCCCACCACAGCTACCCCGGGATGAGGAACTGCAAAGTTTTATTAGAGAAACGCCGGCCCAGACAAGCCCTTACGGCAACATCAGAGGTCCCAGGGCCCTGAGCACCAGTTCTCCCCCAGCCCTCAGGCTCCGAAGCCTCAGCTTGAGGCCAGTTGTGATCCGCAGCTGCCTGAGCTCAGAGCAGTCCAATGGGAAAAAGGAGCTATGTGACAAAGCGCTGCTAGAAGCCTCACTGGGCCTCCTGCTCCCTAAGTGACCAGGGGCCCTTCAAAAGGTAAGCAGCTAGAAGTCAGGTTTGTTATTAAGGCTATGGAGGGCTTCTCTGCACCGTTCAGACTCCACACAAGTAGAAGAGAAGCTGCAGTACAAGTCTTACCCTCATTCAAAACAATACACCTGGATGGGTACCTCTGTGTGGTGGCACAGTGTTAGGATTCCCATTGCTGTCAGCTTACAGAAGGCGATAACGGGAGTGAAAACTTGCAGAAGGATGGGAAGCATGTGACCATGTCCTGCTGCAGGAGGGAGAGAGGTACGCAAGGGAAAGAAAAGGGAAAGCAACAATTTAGTACTGGTTTCCTAATAATAGCTTCCTCCCTACTTTCTATTCTCCAGACCCAAACGGTCACTACAAGCGTTTTCTACTAAACTCCTGCCCTCCTCCAGCATTTCAGCTAAAGCAGTTGCATCGACTCAGGAGAAGTCAGCTCTTCCTGCAGATGCTGAAGCTGCTAGGTAGCCCCATGCTTTACAATAGGTTTTAAAATAGGGATTTAATTAAAACAGAAAAAAAATAAATGCCAGAAAACAGAAATCGGGGTCTTCTCTGATCCTTGCGGGAGCTATTTGTTCTGGTATTGCATTTCATTTCCCCAGCAGTGAATATGCCAGGCAGGGCTTTGACTGCAAGAACCCTATGATGTCCAGGAGGGCACAGAAGGCATTAAAATGCAGATTGACAAGAACAGGATCTCAAAAGGAAGGAAACAAGACTTGGCCAGGCAGAGAAACAAAATCCTCCTTGAGCTCTGCTGTACCATCCCCTAGGAGGGCTCTTGCTGCCCTGTGCACTGCTTGACCAGAGCAGCTCCATTCCCCCTGCAGCAGGAAGCCCCCTCTGGGAGGCACCCACCCCTCACTTCTCAGCAGGGGAAAGGAGCACAGGGAACAGACTAAGCAGAAGGAGGACCACCAAGCACAACAACAGCGACGTCCCAGTCTCACGTGTTTGTAGAGTCAGCACTTTTCTTCTTGGGGGTACCTGAGGTGAAACCCCAAGTCCAATTTGCAAAAACACCAGTCAGTCACTGTGGCAGCTGAAGTAAGCTGTGCAGGGAGAGTGTGCCAGGCTTAGGATGAGGGGAAAGGAGAAGCAGGTAGAAAAATCCAGAATTAGCCTTAAATTGTCACTATGCCTGGTAGATACCATTTTTCAACCCTTCCATTGCATGGACTTAAAGAAGCACAGTGTTTTTTTTTAATTTGTAAGATATATTCCCATATAGCTGGAGTTTCATGTTCACGTAGACATCAGACTAAGGGGCCACTAGACAACCCTCATGCTGGTGCCACTCAATTTCAAGTATTTGACTTTGGAAGCTCATCAGTGCTTAGCAGAAGTACAAACCCCTTCTTTCTGTATACTGGCCTCAGATTGGCTCATAAGCTTGAATGATGATGTATGTCCAATATCATAAGGTCACATATGCTCACAGGGCGGTGAGGCGCTGGCACAGCTGCCCAGAGAAGCTGTGGTGCCCCATCCCTGGAGGCACTCAAGGCCAGATTGGATGGGGCCCTGAGCAGCCTGACTGGTGGGGGGCAGCCCTGCCCATGGCATGGGGTGAGGCTGGGTGGGCTTTGAGCTCCCTTCCAACCCAAACCACTCTGTGACTCCACATAAGTCAAGCATCCACGCTGTCTTACAGGCAGAACAGCACCTGTGTGTTTCAGTGACTACCCTAAATCAGGCTGTCTTTCAAATAATTATTATAAAAATTCATTAAGGTTAATTAAGGAATTAATTAACTTAGGAAAAAAAAAACAAAACACCTGAGAGGAATGTAAAATGGGCCAGGTCACACTTACTGTCAGTTGCCTTCAGTGTCTGGAACTGAACCATCTGGACAACTGGGAAGACTACAAACCAACATCAATGTGAATACAATGTTTATAGCTAAGCCTAGGAAGCCCCGATCAGATCCAAGGTCCATGCATAACTGAAGACCATTTAGAGACACCGTAAGTATCACAGAAGACTTGGAACAGCATATTCTTCAGTTACTTTTGATTTAGAAAAACCTCAACCTCCTCCCCTCTCTCCCCTAGGCACTTCCAGTTCACAGCCCTACAACACAATTCCTATTCCCAACTAAGTGTTCCACACCTCAAGAAAACACTTAACCATGATCTTGATAAGCTTTTCTTGGTGCAGTAATTTTACTTGAATGTCTGTTAAAAAGTAAATAAATAGAAATCCTGATTAAAATAAAGCCAACCCACTGGCTCAAAGTGACCTTTTGCAGCTTTATACTTCCATCACCCTCATCCTATGCTGGCCTATTTTAGCATTAATCTCATGTTCTCCACAGAAAGCTATCATTCAAGCAAACAAAGCACCACAAAGCAAAAAATCTAGCACACAGCGAGTGGGCCTCGGCCCATCCCTCCCACACCCTGCTACCCCTACAGATAGAGGTTCAGCACACTCAGTTTCCAGCACACCAAATTAGGGCCCAGGAGCACAAACTTCATCAGGGCTACCAACCAACGCAATTTTGCGTTGTGTGATAAGCACAGTATTTAGAATCATAGAATCATCAAGGTTGGAAAAGACCCACAGGATCACCCGGTCCAACCATCCACCCATCGCCAATAGTTCTCATTAAACCACATCCCTCAACACATTTGCTCCTGTGGGATTCCCAGTGCAGGGCGCGTGGCACTGCTGAAATAGGGACCTTGCCTTAAAGCACAAAGAGACACAAAATAATAAAAAATAAGATTTGGCAAGTTTGACTTCATAAAACTAGGAGAAAAACACACTCTCAATTCCAGAGATCCGCTTTGCACATTAAAGAAAAGCCTACATTCAAGAGAATGAGGTACAAATTTTCTGTTACCTGAAGGATTACCGACTCCCATTACCAGATGCACACAAAAAATGTTGTAGGCGTCTCTATGAAACTCCAGTAATGACTGCATATGTGACATTTCCAAGCTAGACTATTACAGAGATCAGTTACATTCAGTCCTGAAGTTGATTTAATACAGTCATTCAGTTGAATATTTTTTACTTTCAAACCCACAACTTTCTGGAACACTGTCACAAAAGCAGGTGTCAAAACACACTAATTATCAGCCTGTTAGAGCTTCATTTTTACTGAAGTTATTTTGCCACATCCCAACATCCCCAATCCCCCCAAGCACTTTTTAATTCCCTGTCAAAAGCTCCTGCCTCAATACTCCAGAAACAGATAGGAAGGAGCGTGGGTCTGAATAAAAAATGTGACATTTATTGGGTTTTTCTCCCTCTCAAGCAATTTTGCTTAGTAGGTCTAAAAACAAAACAAAAAACCCACCATGGTAGGGAGGGGAATCAAATATAGGATATCACTTATACTGTTTTGCCATCTACTTCCCTCCAACCCTGTACGCAACCCCAATTTCCAGGCACCACCCTAGCCTGGCTCTCTGCTTCCTAATGAGAAGGATAAGACCTGGCTCTGGTCAAGGCTGGATTTGTGACCACAACCTCCTTTCTCCTCACTAACAGCAAGGCCTGCTCTGCAGCAATTCCCTGCAGTTCCTCTTCTACAGTATTGTGCCCAGACTGGCCTGCACTGCTGCTAGTGGGAAATCCAGTGTTTACAGCAGCCAGGTGGAATAGCCAAGAGCTGTTGGGTTTTTGCACATAGCAAATATAACTGCTTGGAGCAATCTACAGAGGGCAAGACATACGTCTGCAGGAATAAATAAATACTGGTGGGGTCAAATCCTACCTTAACTTTGGGTCAACAGATGCCAACAGAACACAGATGTGCCTCTTCAGGTACCTTAACAACCTGACACTGGAATATCAGCCAAAGCCCTAAATCTCAAATACCTACACTACAAAACGTGACTACAGATTTTCAAAGAGGAACGTATCTCAGAGGGTTTGCAGCAAGAGCTGATGGGTACCTTCTGCTCGTCTACTAGGGAATGCTTACACAACCATTAGAAATCAAGCACCATGCGCACGGAGGCAAAACACAACTCCATGGATCTTGGGAGGGAAGCAAGGGTAGAGGTAAGGTCCCAGTGCAGCAGGAGGCCTGAAG
>PPHD01014839.1:0-16453 GCA_002909625.1 Bambusicola thoracicus | reverse complement strand
ATAAATCAAAACAATTAACTTCTTGTGAAAAAAATCCAATAATTAATAAACTATGTCTCTGTTTCTTTCTTGCATGATATTTAACTGTGTGATAATAAAATGCAGGGAAAACAACCAAACAAAGAAAACAGAGAGCAAATAGTAAGCTTGTGATCTTTACAGTAGTAGTTGGGTGCTTATGGCTTCCTAAACAGAAATTACTCATGGTATTTCAGAAGGGAGGAACACTATAAATAAAGGAATAACAGCCACCAGGATGACTTCATATGAACAAGGTAACAGCTGTAGCCCATTTCATCCTACTATTTTGTCTGTAGCAAGGGCCAAGAGCAATACTTAGTGAACGAGAAAAAGCCTACAGTTAAAATTTCTCAGAATATTCTCCGACAACTTGTGATTATGAACTTCCTGAAACAGAGGTACTTTCCTTAAATTAATAATCCTTACTAGATTTCTCTTCCATTCAATTAAACTGTTGTCCATTTTCCACATCAACAATATCCTGCAGCAGCAAGGAGTTCCCCAGCTTGACCACACATGCTACAGAAACCCACCTCATACTACTGGTGTGAGGGGATAACCTCACATCTGCTGCCTTCCTCTGATGTCTTGTAGTTCTTTTAGTGTAAGAAATAACAAATATTTCAGCTCCTCTGATGCAGTGTACTGTACTGTTCTTGGAATTAGGGAACCTAAAATCTAAACATTCTCTTGGATCTGAATCAGTGTCAAAAGCATATGCAAGCTCTTTCCTAAGATGTATTAAGTGACCTCTGTTCTGTCACTCAAGGCCTTTTAGCACGAGCCTCACAAGTTTGAGCTGGTGGCCAGATAATATATATTTGTATTTTTCATCGTAAAGTTGGGTAAAGGAGATCCCCTGACAGTTTACTGAAAATACTTCTGCCAAAAAAGGGCTGTATGTATGATTATTCCAACAGGTATGATGGCAGCAAACTCAAGAGAGGACAAGCTTTTACTTTGATATATCTTAAGTGTATCTTGAAATGTAACCACAGGATTATGGTTCATTCTTGCACAACTGATCCTTGCAAACTCTGAATGATAACTGCTAACATTTTCAGTGGCACGTGCCTCATTTTATTGCTATATATTTTTCCATATAAAGATAACAATACTGTATTAGGACACATTCTCTCTTCTGGTTTGGGATCATCAACAAAAAAAAATGACTGCTGTTCCTTATGGAAGGACCAAAGTCAGTCTTCAGAAACACATGCATTTTACAGATAGAAATAAGGTCAAAATTTGGTCTGTCATGTTTTTATTACTGTTGATGATGCACAAGCCAGAAATAAAACAGCTTAACTTTCAGATCTTGAACAGAGTTTGTAAGGCCAGCTGCCAAACTGGATAAAACATAAATCCTGAACTCAACAACTGCAGCCAGCAAGCAAGGAACTCAGATCCATATTCCAGTTATGACAATTGCTGACACCTTCAGTCCTCAAAAACTATGCATTTGGGTGGCTTTACTTTTTATTACTTAATATTTTCACATAGTTGACAACTTACTGAAATAACCACTGAGATAAATGCAGTCTGTATTTGTAAAGCGACTGTAACTACCCAGTGAGTTTGGTTTGATTTCAAGCAGCTTTGAGAATGCCTTGACCTCCACAGCAGACACGCAGAACTACAGCACAAAATCAAATCAATTGAAGTTTCAACAATTTACAAACAGCTCAAGTTGCAGATCAAAATGTTCTGCGTTAATTTTTAGTGACAAAAATGAACTTTGCATTTATAATCTTTTCAAGAATTCCTAATACTAGGGGAACTCTGTGTAACATAAAGTATTGCTTGAAAGATTTAAATGCAGGCTGTGGCACTTCATATTTCGACATTTGGACAATCTTCCTAACCCCTGCCAGCTTGAAGCAACTGGACAGAACTCAGTGACATCGGACCTTTTACTAGAGAACGAGAGGCAGCAAAAAGCATGCCCAGCATCATTATATGTTGAAGCCAAATGACTACAGAAGCTTTCCAATGTGGTTTACTGCCACAAGCCTGTTTCCACGAAGAACTGGGAAGTGCTGACACAGGCTCTTGCACAGCCTCAACGGTTGTGTCAGTATGGGAAATACTAGAAAGAAATACACTATTTCTGAAGATGCATGATTTCTTAACTACTTGGCATTTGATTCCCTGCAGGAACTAATTACAGACTTCCAAAAAATTCAGAGTGCTGCCAAAACCTGGAGAGACCGTGAGTAAACCTAATTCACATAAAAGGTCAGTAGTGAAATTCTGTGGTGTTTCATTTAACTAACAACAAGCAAAAAAACCCTTAAACTCCATTAAAAGCCAACTTCCTTTAAAATTCACTTTCCTTTTTGCTCATATTAATAACCGAATTATACCTTCCACATCACATGGACATCTTCCATGTTAAGTCAACGTTTGATTTCCAGAATATATTTCTCCCTCATCAAATCTAGCCACCAGGTGCTCTCAGCTAATCTCAAGTGCAGTACTCCTCAAAGAGCTGACACCTTTGCATTGGTTCCTCTAAGGAGCAGGATCAAAGCCCAAGAACTGACCAACAGTGCCAAATAAACTGTTCAAGAAAAAACATCCTAAACTCATTACTGAGTAAGAGATAGTCTAGGCCTTCACATGAGTATTTTTGTAAGGTATACAAAGCTATTAACAATCATCAGAGCAAACATTCCAATGTTGATATTAATACTAGGTAAAAGGAAAGTATTTCTCAAGAACAAATAGTGAGAGGTTTTAGCAACAGTATGTAATAACAGAATGCCGAGCTGAACTTAAATAAGCTCGAGGTTTTGGACAAGATTCATTTCTGCTTATGATAGAAGTATGCACCACCTTGATTATCGTTTAAAAAAATATTGACAGCTTGCCTTCTCATACCAATGCCTAGTAACAAATTCCAAATGTTTTGTCACATTTCTTGTGAGCAATGCCATCTGCCAGAGGTGGCATTTCATGGCTGTTTACCCTGACTCCCTCCAAGAATTCATCTGCCACTATCTAATGCTGCCTGAATAAAGGGGATTAAGACTCTGATGCAACAGAGACTATTGATAATTTGGTATAATTGGGAAGAAATGAAGATAAATGAGGTTGAGGATGGAGAGGCAATTAGTTGAGCTGCCTGTACAGCTGTGTTCTCGGCCTAGCTCCCCTGGCCTTTTCTTCGGTGAGGTATGTGCAAATTAAACATAATGACAAATACACTCTTCCCAGAGCTCTTTAGTTTGGGAAGCTTGAAGATGTGATTTTCACTTCTGAGATTCGAGGCAGCTTTCAGTTAAGAAAAAGTCATACTCACTGTCGAGATTTTTAAAGAGAAAGGCAGTTTCTACTAACAGCACAACTCCAGCACGGCTCCTGCTTCAAAGCGCTCCTCTTCGGCTGGGAGCGGCACTCAGCACTCCTGCTGTGCTGTGGTACGGCACAGTGTGACAGCAGCATCCACCAGGAGGGTGAATGCTTCTGACTTCCTCAGTGTCACACAGAGCTGTGATCACTGCACAGCTCGAAGCTTCTTTGATTCTTTGGCACCTCATTCGGTACATACACCCTATATACTTAATTGGTTGAACAACATCTCCAGAGCATGACTCCCTTGAAATGTGGGTTGCTTAGAGCCTAGCCACAAATGCCTCAAGTGAAAATTTGACAATACATAGATTATTCTATGGAAGATCAGACAAGTGACAGATTTTTAGCCATGAATACAATAGGAAAAAAAATCCAGGTATGAGCCTTGCTTCCAGGCTATATTATTCAGGTAAGACCACATAATCAAGCCCAAGGACATTGAAAAGTGTGAAGACGGCGAGCTTACCAACCTCCAATTCAGAAGGCACAAATCTCGGTAGTCTGCAGTTAGCAGTTCTTTCAAATACACTGATATCCATTCACATATAGCCATCTAAAACTATGCACTTTTATAGTTAAACATAAGCAAACAGAGTTTAATATAAACCAACAGTTGCCACAAGAATTGCCACTGTATGATTCACAAAAGAATCTAACATAATTCTTCATAAAGAACAAACATAATCATGTAAGGTTGCAAGATCTTTTTTAGAAAGAAAACCAATATTTACAGAGGCAGTTCTGGCTTTCTGACATGTTTCCCTAACTACAAACCACAAATGAATTTTCTGCTTTCATACATGGGTGCTTCTAACTGAACGAGATCTTAGATGAAAGCCTCTCCACATAAATCCCACTTTTTCCTACATCCATATAGCTTCAATTCTTCAAAAAAATACATTCTAGAGAGAGTTTAAAACTGACCTCCACCCAAAGGCACAGCTGAGATCCTATGCACTGAAGAAACTGCTGAATTTTGGAAGAAAAATGTGAAATATTTTAAAAGTACAAAAATTTAATTGATCTATTTTGAAACAGGAATTTTCTTGTGAATAGCTCATTTGTACTGTACAGTTCTTTGGCATATTCTCAAAGCTGAAAGCAGTTGAATTCGTCCCTTTTAAAACTAACAGGATTTATGCAAAGTACAACGTCTCCTCTGAGACATTTTTTGCATCTGCAAAACCTTCCTCTGTCTCAACACTGAACTCCTTCCTACTACCTAAAGGTCAACCAAAATTCCAGTTTATCTAAAGTGCTTGTTTCATTTTGGATTAGGTTTCTACAAAAGACTAAAAATAGCTTACTTCTTATGAGGCAAACATGTCAGCAGAAAAGAAGAACATAAGTATTTTTTAATTAAGTTAAATCTACATTTAGTCTTAGAGAAGCTGAAAATTTGGCTGAGGTAACTGTTTCTTTATATAACCAAAGTTTTTAACATATAGTGCAGATTAGCGATTTTTTTTTTTATTTCTCTTCAATATTCCAGTTCCATAATTACACCTTTAGTCCTCCACCGAAACGGTCCTCTCATTAACACTGCAAATGATCAAAATTATTTGCTGCTCATCTTCTGCCTTGACACTTAATCAAAGTATTCTAAGTTACTCTTTAATCTTGTGACTGACCGTGTGCAGTGCACACGTGACACCAGTCACACTCAGCACAGCCTTGGCTTTCCACTGGCAGCAAATGCCCGTGTCCTGGGCAAAGGGATGGCAGCAGTTCTGCTGCCTTCTACCACCTGCAGCACAGCTGTGCACACTTACCGACACTGTTGGCAGCCTCCATCTCCTGGGATCACACAGGGTTGAGTGCTCTCAAACAAAGCAGAAATACGTGTCTCTGTGGGTGCTCCTGATGTGTGTCAGCACTGCTGCAGTCAGCAATGCCCTATCCAACACTTTCTTTTGCACTTGAGACAACTGATAAAAGACTTGCCTGATTTCTTTGCATCCCAGCATGCCCCTCATCCTTCACCAATAGCAATGGCGGATTTACCATCCACAGGAGGGAAAAGACCAGGGGGAATTTCAGAAAGGGCAGATGTCACAACACAGCGGGGAAACAAATCTGGAAAGTGATACACTTAAGTACAACCCAAGGGAGAACAAGCATCAGAACTGTCCTGACTTCAGTGGGTTACGGGACACAGAGAGCATGGCCATTTCAGTAACGCTTCCATGACTTTCAAGGTAGCAAAAGGCAGTTTCTGACCGAGGAAGCTAAGAAACAATGGAAAGGCAAGGGGTAAACCAGAAATAAACAGATAAAAAGATTTCACCCTGTCATGATTAGGACAAAGAGCTGAAAAGGAAATAATCTATTTTCCATGTTCATCATACTGTTTTCCCACTTCCGTGTTAAAACATTCATGTAAGTTTTCCGTCCGTACAGCCCTTCATCACAGATGGGTGCTAATTCTCTTTAAACCAAAATCCTGTCCCAAAGTCCTGATGTATGAAAGGCACACTGCTACTGCAAGAGATTTAGTGGAGCTCTTTCTGAAACTACTTCATGCTTTTATCAAAGCCCTTCGCTGTTTTTTGGATGCCTGTTGTTATAGCTGCATTATGAGGCTAACCACAAATTCTGCTTCACATCTTCTCAATTTTAAACCTCAGACACATCCAATTTACATATTGAAACACAGGAAAAGACTCAGCTCTTTGGATTGCTAACGCTATTTATTTATTTGTATCCTACTTTTAAGTGATCGCTCATTCTTCCATTTCATAATGGTACCCTGCAGCAGTATTATATAACATTTCTTAAGCTCAAACAACAGCATTATGATAAAGATAGCTGTGATTTCTCAAAAATGAAACTGTAAGGCCATCCTCTTCATCTACTCTGTGCTCCCACCACGTACCCTTGTGTGCTGCTACCAACACACTTAACATTTCAGATTTAGTCACTGAATTCAGAACACTACTGCAAACTTATGGAGGAAATATTAGCATATGCAAAAATAACACTGTGACTGCCAGTAACCCTTAAAAAATCATTAATCCTGATGCCCAGAAGTTCCCTTTTTACAGATTCAAACCAAGGAAAAGGATTTTCTTGGAAAGCAAAGAAATTGCCATCAATGAACATTCCAGGACAAATCTGTAAAAAGTGGATTAGAGAGGAATGCAATTTCAAATGGAATGTTAAACTGGTAATTATTTAAGTAACGCCAATAGTATTTAAAACAGTTTTACACCAACCGCAGCATTAAGAGAGAAGGGAAATAAATGCCTGGAATCTAAACTCAAAATAGATAAACAAACAGAGAGGAAAAAAAAAAAGACTTAACAAATGATGATAAAAAGGAATAAGCTTGCAGAAAATAAATGGCGCTTGTAGATGATTAAATTTTGAAGGTGAGATACTGTATAACTGCACCAGCCATTTATTTTAGTGCCACAACTGCATATAATTCTTTTTTTTTTCTTAATTCAAACTGAAGATTCAGTACTATCTGATGACTTAGATGTTCCATTTATGTAGTATAAGGACAGTGTTTTGGCTGTAATTATTCAAGGCAGCTTCAAAGAATGAACAGTTGTTCCTAAGTTGGACAGAAAATGAGTATCAGACACTTGCAACAGAACAGTGCAAATATTTCTCCTACAGACAGAATCCTAGAGTTTAAATTCAGTGAGGCTCCTCAATATATGATGCCTACACATTTCTCTCAAATGTCCTTCTGCATAGTTAATATTTCTCTATTAAAGTTCAATCTCTAACATAGAAATGTTATTTAATATGCATCATATTAAATCTAAATCAAAGGTGTTTATAGTCATACTAGCTATTCTAGGATTTTCTAAAGGACTTTCCTCCCTGAATCCAGAATTTTATGAATAAATGGAATAAAGTCAAATTCAACTTCCAAAAAATACATTGTCAAATTTATTAATTAAAATAAAACAAATGCATCAAATGAGGAGGAATATTTCTCAAGGATAAAAAATCCCCATTTTCATCAAACAGATCAGAAAACAGAGTCCATAGGAATAGTCTATCCTGCAGACACTTCTTTCAACTACCTTTCAAATTTCCAGCTGAAATACGAGAAAATAAATCCCAGTACAACTCATATTATCTGTGTTACAGGGATGGGGTAAAATGCTGCCACTCACGTCCCACTACATTGGTAACTGAATATACAGCTCACATACAGATATGCTGGAAGTTTCACAACTCTCAAAGGATATCTTTGTTTCCATCCTTACAGTAGTCAGCATCTCCTTAAAAAGAAGAAATCTCGTCTCGTTTTTATATTGTAAAGATGCAGAACAGACACAACAAAGCAAGCCCTTCAGTTTCCAAGGTTTTAAATATCAACACATGCTTGATCTTAAAGGCAAGCTGAACATTTATGTCTTGTCTTGGTGATGAGTTCATGAATATATAATGAGAGCAGAACAACTCTGCCACTGATTACATGTCAAAAAAGGTTTTATTGTCAAATATATTGTAAATACAGAGGATATACAACAAAGACTATTAATTGTAGATAGTTCTGAACAGTTCAAAAATATGCACATCTAAACAGGAAATCTTGATTTTCAGTTCCAACTACCCATGTTAATTTACCAGCAGAAAGTACCTTCAGTTGACCATTATAGGTCATAAACATCTATAAAATGGCCAAGTTCTGCTGGATGAAATGCTTCACATTTAAGGACAGACGTTAGCATGTTAGAGTCTATACCATAAACATGCACAGCATTACTCATCTGTCTATCCAACATCTTTATTAAAATGTATGTAAACTTTTGAGAACACTTTAAAAAAGACGAATGAGCAGGAATAGCCAGAAGTGCAGGTCTGCAGTGCAGGTCTGACCACCTGCACTGGTTTTCCAGACAAAAATAAAACAAGATCTGGAGGTTACAGCAGACTACAGGTGAGCATAGGTCAGCAGTAACTGGCTTCTAGGAAACATCAGGGAAGAAATGATTTCACACACACATACAAGCTGGCTGTATATATAACTGGAAGAAATTCTCTCGCCTTGTGCTGTTCTGCTGCTGCCCTTAGTCCTTGCAGGCCCTAACCAAACCTCTGCATCAGCTCTGGGACCTCCCAGGATGTGAATCACCTGGAGAGAGGCCAAGGGACCACGGTCAGAACTGACCAAGGAGCTACAAAACCATCACGATGGGGCACGTTCAAAAGAGCAGGTTTTTGTTATGTCAGGAAGGGAGGACAGATAGCAGAATTGCTAATAGTCTTTAACAGACAGAAGACACGTGCAGATACAAATAAGGGAATAAACTGTTCTAAGTAACTCCCAATGCACAGAACAAGACTGCAACAAGGAAGACATGGGATTTGGAAAAATGGACATGATAGGTAAGCCTCAACTTAAGCTGAACAACCACCTGTCAGACATGATGCTGGAAGAGCTCCTGCTTCACTGAGAATGTGGATAAGGAGCGAGCCCCGATTTCCTATGGCACTGAAAGCTGTGCCCTGCAGCACAGAGATGAGCTCAGGGCAGTGTCACACTGCACAGTGGAATGGCCCATCCTGAACTCACCAGCCAGGGCTGAACCAGACCTGCATGCTGCAGTGCCACACAGCACACAGCCTGGAGCTCCCATCCACAGCACAGAACCATTAGCCTACAGATGTTCTCTTCTTCAGTTGTGAGACCAGTTTAGGTAAAACCCCGGCTATTCCAACCTAAAATCATGAGGTGCATGCTTACTGCTCTTCTAAAGATGAAATGTGCCTGGAAAACCAAACAAACACACTAGCCATCCAAAAACACATACAAGTTACTGACCAGATAACATAATGCTGGTTATGTTTCCAAGATAATAAACACCTTAAGACAGCATCTGTAACATGTAGGAAAAATCCACACCATTTTTCTTTAAAAAAATCATGCATTAATTAACCATTTCAAATGAGTGATGACAAGCAATTTTTTTTCCATGACTAAATGGACCATGGTTCAGTATATTTCAGTGATTTGGTTGAAATTAGGCTCTCAAGAAATTAAGAACTTGAGACAAAGATGTTGCAGTGAGGGAATTAAACATTTCCAACACACTGGTGATAAAAGTACATCTACCCTTGGCTAGCGACAGCACTGCTGGTCTGCCATAACTGTAAGTGGAACAGTGTGATAAACAGCTGCTGCTTGTACACAGTTATGGGACAGTATGGGTACTTTGGGTTGGTTTATTTTGCTTTGGTTTTTTTTTAAGGAGCTAAAAACACAGACTACCCACCTGTATCTATTTTTAATTTGGTAACGACTGTACTTGCTAAAATTCTACCAGAATGTCACTCACAGCTTCAAATTTCAGCCTTTTTTTAAAGTCAGAATATGGAGCAGAAAGCATAACCTACTATGCAAAATTGTCCGGTGCTTATTTTTAAAATCACAGATATAAATGCATAATCCTGATTTTATTCTGGATTAAGACTTTAATAAAGGAAAACAAAACCTGAATAACTATTCAAGTTAGCCAAGGTATTCTATAAAAAGGAACATGATTTTGAGCTATGCATGTCCTGCTTAACCGTACATCCCTACTCCAGAACTAAGGAATGTCTCTCACTTGGTGGGTGCAAGTAAAGGCAGAATTACTCGAGACCACCGTGACTTCTGTCTCATCAAATTCACAAATCAGCTAGACATATAAACAGCACCAACTGTTGCAAGTAAAACTGCTATCAAATCTCAGCTGTAGAAATGTCAGTTTAGGGCACTCTGCAAAAACCTAGTGCTGAATCCTTAACAAAAAAGAACCCTTAATTTTTATTTATTTTTGGATCAATGCTACCCTTTTGAGTGAGAGAATGTTCCAAATGACTGCATTACAAACATTTACAGACTCAAACATAAATTAAATGTATGTTAGGGGATTAAAAAAAGAATCTGATTGAGATTTTAATTCACGAGACTCCCAGTGCTGGCAGCTGTCCCACTATCAACGCCGTCCTTTGGGGGACTCTCGGCATGTGGCCTGCATCAAAGGTAACATCCCCGTTTTCATCCTGACTCAAACATGCCTTAACAAGAGAAAGAATTCTCCAGAATTTAAAAGGTAACTAAAATATTGAAGTGCCTTTTATTGTTAAAATATAATCGGCGAGAGACTGAAGTTGACTCACTAATATTAAGGGTAACTATCATCAACGGCTGCTTTTCCTAAAATACCAGAATTCCTTCCATACTGGATTCTTTGCACCCTTAGGTACTAAAACTGGAAATTAAACTGCACAGATTAAGCATGTTAACAAGTGCTAAAAAAAAGTATGTTACATTGTGCATAATGCTAGGCAGACAAGATCTTATTTAAATAAAGTACATAAAGGATGTCCCACCCCCAACAAAATTAAAAAAAAAAAAATTAAAAATGCCTGACAGATGGTACTTTACTATTATTGTTTGGTAGCACTGTGGAAAATCTGAGGAGCGACAGGCATGCTTTTTAGTTCTGGCAGCCAAAATTACCTGAGTTCAGCTGATCACTAGCTGGTGGTTCCTGCTCCACGACCAGTTTTATAGGAACAATGCTTTGATCCAACAATGGTTTACCATGAAATGCAAATGGCATTTCAGAGAGGTAATCTGGAACCACGCTCTTTTTTTTCCTTCCTTTTTCCACCAAGCACCAAGACCAGAAAGTCAGACTGGGCCCAGAGATGCCTCCTCACCCTAAGCCTGCAGCAGCCCTGCACCCAAACGGCAGGACAGAACTCACAACATATGTCCTACAGCAGCTGCAGGGACCTCCTAAAACATCTAAACGGAAACACTTTTTTCTTTTTAAAGTGCAGTGCATCTTATGTGTATCGTTCACAACAAATTGATACGGAACATCCCGAGTTCGGTACATTTCTGTTAAGCATTGCTGCCCACAGAGCCATGAAGGTCTTCTTTCTTGCAGAGGAATGTGAGACCTCATCATAACAAGGGACACCTGAACAACCTGCCTTCCTCCCGCGGTTCGATTTTAACCACAAATACCTGCTCCTTTTAACAAATGTGAAAATTATAACCAAGGAGAAATGTAGTCTTGACTCCAGAGTGGCCAAAATGATTTATGACATCAAGACGTGGTGAAGACGACCGATGCTCTGAGGGGACTGTGTGAGCTCAGCCTGCACTCACACGTTCTGTGCCCACTCCTAATTACTTCATTTGTGACTGTAAAAGTGTTTTAACAGACAAAATTAATTATTTTGAATAATCCTTCTGAAATATGATACTCATTTTAATTGTATGCACCCCGTCATTAATTAAAGTTCTCTACCTTTTGGTGCGTTAATGCCAAGATCGTATCAGTGACAAAGCAACAATTACAAGACAGTTTACCAAAATTAAAAATGAAGTGAAAAGGTTAATGTGCTTCTGTGGATGTAGCCAAAATAATGCTAAAATGTTTTCATTTGAGTTTTTACTAGAAATTATTTTTGCACTCTTTAAAATCAATCTCTTTGTTCCAGGAACACACTTCCTGTCAATAAAATGAAAAATGATATAGATTTAGGAGGATAGTGGTCTCAGCATAGCATCTCTCATATTATTATTCCAGTATCATCTGTTACAAAGTAAGACCAATTCCCACATCTAATTACAAACAGGATTTCAGAGTCATTAAACAAAATACATTTCCATTAGTGCTGCTGTAAGAAGATAGGGGAAAAAATGAAGATTAGTTCATGCTGCACCTCTGTTTTTCAAGCTTTGAAGATTTAGACCTCTGCACTCTGAGACTATAAATTTGTAACGGATCTGAAAGGTGACAGACACGTGAAAGCTCTCAATTCTGTGCAGTTTGGCCATACCATTTTCATTTTGTCATTAGTTTATCTTTTCCTGCACTTACTTCTGATAGTAGATATGGCAAGAATCTAGAGAGGTTGCTTATGATTATGCTGTGTACAGTCAGAGGAATTTTGGGGGATTAGGAAGTTTTTTTTAAGTAGATACGAATCTTGATTTTCTGTATTAATTTTTTCTTCCAGAAAAACTTAAAAAATCATTGTAAGTCATTCTGCCCCTATGGAAAAAAAAAAGTACTTTATGCTCTGAAAAAGTGGAACAGCAGTTCGCAGACTTCAAATAAGATAATAGCCAAAATATGCCGAGGAAACAGATTGTGTGATACGTTGAACTGTTGAAATATAAACTTACAAGTCTATATGTTCTCCATTCATAATCATTTACCAACATCCAATTGTAAGGTGCCTGTGGAAAAACATACCCTTGTGAACTGCCCACTCAAAAAAGCATTAACACAAGCCAGAGCTTTGACATTTGACAGGAACTTTTCTAAGAAAAAGTATATATGTAGATTTGGTTGGTCTTTAAGATGGATTACACTAGTCGATTTAGTTAAGTGTTTATATAAACACCAGCATCTTCTATCATGTTAAAAATTATTGAAAAAATCCAGAAAATATATTCCTCTCAAATGAAATGATGCACCAGTTCCAGACAAAAGTGTGGATAATTCCCTTTTAAGAACTTATCCAAAGTAATATTTGTTATTTTTAAAACTACAGGCAGAACTGCCTCAATATTTCTGAGAGCTGGGTGTCAGTCCCTCCAAAGAAAACAGAGGTAACAGAGCAGAAACTACCCACCGATGTTCACGCTGTGCTATACACACACAGGTTTGCCAAATACAGGCAAGACCTTTTTCGTGCCTTATATGCAAAGACTGGAGGGTAACTGAGAGGGCTCATGTAAGCGGTCACCATCAGGAAGGAACAGAAGTGACCTGAGCAGAACACAAACAAGATATGACTAAATCAGACCAACAGTTTTTCACTTCCCCACTAATGCCTGAGGAGCTGTATCTGGACACAGAAAACAGCACTGCTAGCTCTTCCCTCGGAATTACAGGTCCCTGGCTCCGAAGGTTCTACTCAGATTTCCTGAGTTACCCTGCATCAGACAGCAACCACAGACATCTCCTGACAAGCAGCAAACTGGTAGAGCTTTTCAAAGCTTGGTGCCGTGTCTGAATTCCTTCACTCCATGTGCACTGAAACAGAAAGCCTACAACTTCTTGGTTACCACCTGCAGCGCGTTTAGGAAACTTCCAAGAAACGACACCTCCAAACCAGTGTGCTGAAGAGCACCCTGGAAGCCACTTAGCTTCACTGATACGTGAACCCTATTTCAAGTGTTATGGCCTCAGGATAAACACCTTTAGACAACCCTCGTCCTCACTGGCTGTTACCTATGGGGCCACAACCAGCAGGTATGCAACTGAAGAAATAGCACTGATGACTCAATATGTGAGATGCAATGGTTTCGTCCTCTGGTAGGTCTGGAGTCAAGCTTTTGGATGAGATGGCATAGCAAAAACAGATTACACTTTTGCTTATTTCAAGGCTGTATACATTCCTCCTGACAAAAGGACAACTGAAGAGAACAAGATGTGTGCTTGATGAGGTTTTCAACTGGTTCTAAAAATATCAGTAATCATCTTGACTGCTTATTTTTCAAAAATGGCACAAATGCTTTGTGTCGTTTAAATAACATTATGATATTTAAAACAATAACTCCCTGTTCACATAACACAGAAAACAGTTGCTTTAACAACAGGAAAATGACTTCATGAAGTCTGCACGGCAGTCTAGGATTAAAAAATCTGTTCCCTGGTCTCGTCATTTTTACTCCTACAATGAAATAACAGCCTCGGCATCCTGCTTTTTAGAATAAAAGACCTACCTCCTTTGACTTTTCAAGCACTTGAACATTTTAAAAGAGAAAAACTAAAAAAAAAAATGCTGACCGTGTAATAGCTGGGTATTCATGGTGGGTGGAGAACATGAAAGGTTACAATATGGATCTGTGCCTACGCGTTTCTTTTCAACTTGAGCAGCATCCTCCTGCTTCTGCTAACTCGGCAATCATACAGCTGACAGATTTCTGGGTTTTCTAAATAATGCATGGGATTTTCTTTTAACATGTCAGTGCAAAAGTATCAATTCTGCCCCTGTGTCGTTTGTGATGCTGATTTTCCTTGACAGCATTCCATTAAACCAATGAGTTTTTTCCCTCCTGATGGTTCCTTAAATATTCCTCTGAGTGATGTATTTGTGGTTTTTTAAACAGATTGTGAAGGATGTTTGCATTTATGAGAAAACTGCATGGCAGGTACTGAAAGGAAGAAAGGATAAAAAGATAGCACTTTTTTTTTTTTCCTACAAAGAGTTTTTTCTCTGATCCTCGTATGCCAAGAGCGTATTAGAGTGTTTTTCCTTTCTTTTCTGCCTAACTTCGCTCCTTGTCTGAAAAATTAGGCAACAAGACTCTACATAACATTTTGATTTCCTAAGGAAATACCACTGAAACACTTAGTACTGTTTGATATCTCTCTTGGGAAAGCAAAACACATTTATTAAATCATGCATGTTAACTCCAAAAGCCAACAGAAGGAAATAACTGCTTTATTCTCTGCACTGAGGTTCTGTACAAACAGGTACTGTCACAGATTACCACGCACTGATCTTTCTTTGCTTATGCAGCTGTGTAACACAGCATTCTTAAAGGTACTTCCATCAATACCTTTCTTACTTCGCAGTCTACCTTCCACACTCCTTTTCTACCACATACTCTCACTATTTACCCGGAACCAGGATACAAAAATATAAAAAAAATAAAATAAAAAATGACAAAGCTATGCTTTCAAATAAATTTCAAATTTCCCCAGATAATCATATGCTCATTTCCAGAAGCCGATTCACCTAATGTTAGCATTGTACGATGACAAAACAGATGATCTTTATAAACACTTCTGTGCAACTGGAGAAGAACTATTTCTACAGAGCAACAAACCTGGCAGTGTGGCCGAGCTCGGATCAATCTGCAGACATATCTAGCATTCCTGGCTACAGCAGTCAGGTTCAAACTCTTGCTCCTACTCATTTTCCTGAGAGGAATACAGAAGGTCCAACAACTGGCACATCTATCAGTGACTTGCTGCGGCTGTGGCAACCCCTGGGACTCATGGCAATCTCCAGGCATGCCCGGAGTGCCACCAGCAGCATGGCTCATCTCTGAGGTTTCTGGAGAACTACACGGTTCTCCCAATTCAACCTTCTTTCACAGATCCTATGAGGAGATGATGGACACAAAGTCCCAAAGAATGAAGAGTACAATCCAGTGGGACACCAGAGAACATACAGTGTTGGATTATGTGAGATTTTTCAACTGCCTGGAGAGCTTGTTTCAACACTTCATATGATGAGTAGGAAGGTGCAAAAAATCTTTCTCTTCTATAGAGAGAAGGAAGATATTAATGTTCAAATGTCTAACAACATTCTTCACAACCCTGTGAACTAATGGATTAGTTCAAATAAAAACAAATGTACAATTTATTATTCTCGAGGTGCACTGCAGCGAGTTCTTGAGTTTTTTTAATCAGTTATTTGCAGTACCAGCCTCCACCATGACTGAGATTATTGCAGTGGCAGGAAGGAGGTAGGACCTGATGGCAAGAACATCTCAGCTGGACTAGAAGCAAGAAAGCTGCACATTTACTGCACACTTGCATTGACACTCTTCTAAAATTCAGATCCACACCTGCAGTCTACTTGAGGACACTGCAACAGCTGAAGGATTGCAGCCTGATATCCTGAGTTAGAGTTCAGATTGTAAACTGATGGCATGAATTCTGACTTATATATGGAAAATCTTCAAAGTTTGTATCATCATATGCGCATACACAGACAAGGAAACTGCCTAAGTGACATTCTGGGCATTATTAAAGAAACTCATCCAAAATGATTTCATTCTGGCTTCAACAGATACAGATGGGGACTGAAATGGATATGACAAAAGTTCTCATCACTTTTTTATTACACTAATGACCTGCATATAATGGCTCACTTCTGAAAAAGTCAGTCAGTAAAGTTTCAGGGCATATGAAATTTTTTATCCAAAACACCAACAAAAGACACCACTCCACTCATCTATCAGGCCATGAAAAGAAGAGGCAGGCACACGTTCTAAAGCGAAACATTTAGTGGTTTTAAATCTTATACTCTCCAAAGGAAGTCAACATGCAACTCTGAGGTAATAAAACAAAAATCTTTA
>PPHD01014838.1:6021-16453 GCA_002909625.1 Bambusicola thoracicus | reverse complement strand
TATATATATTTATTATTATTATTATTTTTCAGAAGACTCTAGCATGATAATCCATGCCTTAAACTGCTAAGTTGTCTTACAACATCCTGGTAAAAGCAGTTCTATGCAAGCACACTTTATTGGTGATTTTTTGAGTGTGTTTGAAGGATGGTGTGATGCGGGAAGAGTCCAGTGTTTATTTTAGGATGTGTTTGAATGAATCTGCCTACTTAAACTCGCCGGGGCTAGGGAAGAGGGGCTGTGCCCCATATAGATCACAAAGGCCTCTCCGAGGGGGATGGTTTTGGTAATGGAAAAAAACAAACAAACAAAAAAGGATCCAGTGTGTGGTGGAGGAGGTAAAATAAACAAACAGCGCTGTCTGATTGCTTCTCCCCACCAAGGCTCCTTTATCCTCACAGGCTCGGTCAGTGGTCAGCCTGTTAGACACCCTCCCTGTTCTGGCCGTTCTGTAGCGGCGTGCCTTGGCAGCACCGGTTTGTACAGCTGGGGCTTTGTGGAGCTCTACAGGAGCCCTGCTAAACAACGGGCCTGAAGGTGGACAAAGCACTTCTGAAGGGCTGGGAAGCTCCTTCCTCTGAGGCCCATGGTGCAAAAGATGCCACTTTCAGGGTTTCTCGCCTCCTTCTCACCCAAATCCCAAAGATCTGGGGAATGAGCACCTTCTTACAGCAGTGATTCAATGCCCACCACTGTGCCGTCCCAAAATTATATTTCAGGATCCTTATAGTCCTACAGATATGCTGTCTCTTTGAAATAGTCTCTCATTCTTTCATCCGTGAGTTTGTTTTTGTTTATGATAAGTATTATGCATTTGTCTGAGCATGGGTATATGTGCTGTATGGATAATAGCTGTGTTCCGATGATGTAGCTGCTCCAGCAGCATCCAGGGTTAATGTGTCTTAGGATGGGTACATATCAACTATTGTGACTTGTAATAAATCTTGTCCTTTCTCTTGAGATTCAGCAGGCATTTTTGGAATCAGATTAGAAAAAGATCAGCTGTTAGGCAGTGATGAGCTGAAGTCAGTGCATGTCCTGAGGTGTGCAGTCCCAGCAGTGGGGAAACGCTTCGTGTCTGCCATCAGTGCTTGGAGAGAGGCTCAATAGTGCCTTAAACCAAACAGTATAACAGCTCTCAGCCTTGCAGCATGAATGGAGGCGGCTTGAGTGCACAATGCACTGAGGAGTGAAGCCAGAGCCTCGCAGCAGCCCACGAACTTTTCTGTTTTACCCCTCATGCGGTGCATTTGTAGGAACAGGGGTGACGTGGCTCTGTGGTGGATGCAGAACCACCTGAACACTTGGAAAAAAAATCATCTTCTCTTTTGGAATATCGTCAGAATGTCTGAGTAAAATTATTTAACCAATTTTTGTTTTATTCTATTTGTATTTCAGAGTAGTTTTCAGAGGCAGCAATTTTCACTGGTTTCTGAAAGGCAACATCTGGGCTTTGGAACAATCTCTTTTCAGCATTGGAAATTCTACCTCAAATTGCTTAGACATTATAGATGTTCAAAAAAAATTTTTTTTGTTGTTTTTTGTTTTTAGCATAATAGAAAAGCAATAATGTATTTATTTCCTGTCATTTTGTCTTTGAGTTCAGTTTGATTTTTCTTTCTCAGTCTTTCGGGGTTGTTTGTGCCTGGGCTAAGAATGCACCTGTCATGTACAAACCCCCCCAAGGAAGGGGGGGACAAGCAGATGCATGCATGTAAACAGAACATAACAGAAGTTCCAGGCAGCTGGAATTAACCTGTTGGAAAGAAAATGTTTGTATCTGTTGGAGATATTGCTCTGCCTCAATATGTTTTTGCATACATACAGAAAAAAACTTTTCACTGTGCTTACAGATCTTATTGGTATGCAACGGCCCCAGTTCTGCTCCCATGGAAGTTGTTTAGAGACCCAGTAATTCCCTGATGCAGGTTCAAGCCATGAATCTATATGCATTTATACATACATACATACTTCAGTAGCATTATCAGTTTGACCAACAGATGTACAGTAAGCATATGGATGTATGTGTGTAGGTGTTCCTGTGTTTATTTGCATTTTTGTTATAAAGCTGTGCGCTTGATGCAAACTTGTATCCAAGTCAAGATTGGAGCAAGAGTTTATGTAAGAATGGCAGAACAATAAGGTCAGATGCATAAGCATCAGAAGGTATATTGAAAACAATTTTGAAAGTGCTGTTATTTGTGTGTTGATTAGAATCAAATATGCATGCAACATAAACTTCTTAGTCTGAACTACCTGTATGTAGGGAAATTCAGAGTGAAGCAGGGGAGAAAAAAAAGAGATGTACGTTAATTTTCCTTTTTCTGATTTTTGTTTCTACTTTGTTTGTGGTAGAAACAAGGTAGAAGCCTGGGAAAAAATCAATTTGTTGAGTTTGATACGTAAATAGGGAAAGTGAGGGTGGCTTGCAACTGGCTAGCTGTTCCCTCGAAGCCAGCATTGTTAGGCCACGACCTGGTGGAAGAGTGGGAAATGATGTGTCATAACTTAGAAAACTCTCAATCAGCAGTGTGGCTTTTCATGCTGAAATCTGGGTGTCTTCTGGGAGAGAGTTTTATTATGAGTGTTGATTCCATTGAAAATAATTCATCATTTAGTAATGCTAGGAGAAAATCTTGTGTTCAACTTCATCGACAAAGAATAGGAATGACCAAGAATAAGCCCCCTTACATTGCGAAAGTTTTAGTATTAGCTAACTTCTCAGAATGAGCCTGAGCTTCCTCAAATGTCTTTGTAAGAAGTCATTCATAATTATCATGACTTTAAAGCATTTTCATCTCTTTGCCTTCACTCACTGCCAATGGAAGTTCAGTATGCATGTCTGTGTGTGATGTAGGGGTTTCTTGCAGCACGCAACGCTGGTCTCCCACTCAGCAGCTGGAGGCCGATTGCATGCTTCTCTGTCGTTTTCAAGAGTTGGTTTGTACAGAGAAGCTTCAAGGCCTAAAATCTCAAATTACTTGATTAGACTCCAGTTAGTGGTTCGGCAGACAGTGATGGTTCACTAATCTCTCAGTGATGGGAGTAGTTCTTATTGGTGACCAGTTCCTAGGACTTTACATGAAAATAAAACCAGATTTCTTCTAGTTCTACTGTAGTGTGAGGGCAAATACCAAAAAATAAGTAAAGAAAAGTGTAAGAAGCTAAGAGGTGTGAGGAACTGAAGAGCAGGAGGGAGGTTCATTTCTAAAGGGTAGGGGAGGAGGGTAGGAAGCCAGAGTTAATTTGAGGATGCACTGGAAAATAAATGAGCTTGTGGATTTAATTCAAAATCATCCAAGCAGAGTCGTTTGCATTAAAGAGGCCAATGATCAGGCTCAGTTTACTTGAAACATCAACAGTGACTGCATCCTGCTGTTTCAGAGTTTGTGCTGATAGATGCTCAGCGTCTTGACACCGCACCATTACGTTTGTGCACTGCCTGCACAATAACCACATTTTCACTGCGTGGCTCAAAATTTCCATTTGGAGAAGTTCTTCAAAAATCCACATTTTTAAGTTTGGTCTTTTAGAGCCATGCTTTACAGCAGAATTAAAATCAGATTGTTTTTCTGATTTGGAAATGTTCTGTAAGGCTTTTGGGCTCTTTGAATCGGCATACAAGCTTGCAAAGAACAAAAGGCTTAGGAATTGACAGGTATGAAACAAAAGCAGGACGCAAAGTTCTCGTGCCACAGCTGAGTTTGCAACATGTCAGGGGAAAATGGCTGAACTTCCCTGCTCTGCACCTGCATTGTACAAAACAGGGCTGGCAATGCAAAGTCTTGTTTGGGATCTGCAAAAGTATTGTGCAGTATTCTTTGCAGAGACAGAATATAGCATGTTAGTAGGAGTTGCTTTATCAGCTTTCAGATTTGACAGTGATCAAGGCTTGGTTTGTTTCAGACTCGACTATTTCACCAAATAACTTCAATGCACAGGAAAGATCTTTGCTACTTACCTGCTTGGGAACTTTCAACATGAATTTTCTTCGCATTGTAGTTTTCTTGAACCTGATCCTTCAATTTTTTAAAATTTTTTTCTAATGAATTCTTTGCAAGTGAAAAAAAATAGAGACATTGAATTTTTAGTTTAGAGCTTAGATTTCATCGAAAGCTTTTATTTCAGTATTTCAGTTTTTCTAATGAAGAGAAAATTATTTACAGGATTTTTATTTAATGTTTTATTGAGAGACACTTATAGTGACTTTCTTATTAGAGGGCCTTGAAACTTATAGTAGAATCAAAGAATCATAGAATGGCCTGGGTTGAAAAGGACCACAGTGATCATGTAGTTTCAACCCCCCTGCTATGTGCAGGGTTGCCAACCAGCAGACCAGGCTGCACAGAGCCACATCCAGCCTGGCCTTGAATGCCTCCGGGGATGGGACATCCACAACCTCCTTGGACAACCTGTTCCAGTGTGTCACCACCCTTTGTGTGGAAAACTTCCTCCTAATATCTAACCTAAACCTCCCCTGCCTTAGCCAGAATGAAGCCATTTACCGCTGAAACTTTGCAAAGTATCTTTTCTCAGGAGACAGTTTCTGTAGAACATAGGATAACAGGTTAGTCAGCTGCCCTGCCGTGAAGATATAATACTGTACTTCACAATGCAAACTTTAAAATAGATGGAGGATGGCGTTCCCTGCCCATTTTATATTCAGACTCTCTAAGCTGATTGTACGAAAAGATTTTTGTCAGTGTTACACTCCATTCCTGGAGAAAATGTGGAAAGAAAAAGAGAGAGGAAAAGAGAGAAAGTGAGGTGCAAATTCTTGTGTAGCCTTAGCGCAAGGAGGTTCTGGTGGCAGCTATGGTGGCAGAGAAGTGCTCAGAGGTACTGCACAGGTTATGCCACTGCGATCTCATTACTTATTAACCGATGTAATTTATTCACCAAAACCTTATTTGAATAGTGCCACTTATTTGATACATACGTGCATTTTTAAAGATGGCTGATGGATATGATCTCCGAAAGTAACAATTAGCGGCTTATTGCATCTCACTGTGAGTGACAGCCAAGGGTGTGCATGAAGCACATACATGTATTGATTAGCAGATTGAGGATGTTTGCTGCTTACTTCTTTTTCTTTTTCTTTTTTTTAATTGTAAAATTACTTCAGTAAAGAATTCCAAACCAGGCTGCAAATGACTCAAAGACATTGCCAAGTGAAGTCTGTTTTTAGTGGTATGTGTAGAAACAAGTCAGGCTTGCAGTTCCCAGTGGGACAGAGTGTGGGAGTCTGCCACCCTTACTCATGTTGAGTAATACCTTGTTACACAAGGGATCCTGTCAAAATGAATGGCGTCTGTTTTTTAGAGGTACCAGTTATTCAGCATGCATAAACAGTCTGGGGCCAGCACATGGGATGGAGATGGTCATTTGTGTTAACTGGCATCTTTTGGTCAGGCTGCCTGTGGAAACCATGGCTTCAGTAAGTCCAGAAGTCTGAACTGTATCATTTGTGCTATACACGAGTAGAGATGGGGCAGATACAATTCTGATGGTGTGAGTAAGCTTGTGACTGCCCACCTATTATTCCATGTAAGAGCTGAATCTACAGGATTTCCCATGTATAAATTAAAGGGAAACATCCCTGCAGATCAGGAAGAGTCAGAAATCCCACTGCAGTATGTGGGACTGGTTTAATTTACAGCATTTGGCTTGAAATCAAACCGTCTTAGCAAGTGAATTCACGGCACAGTTGTTGGTCCGAATCAACCTCATGCTGTGGATGAGGGATCCGAGCTGCCCATTGTGTCCGTTTGTCCTTCTGCTCGGTACGTGTCCCTCTGCCTGCCTGCTCCCTGCGGAGCTGAGTGAACCCAGCCCTACCCATGGGAAGGAAGGAGCCCGTGGCTGCCCACGAAACCCAAGAGGTGAGTGTTTTCATACCGATTCCGGAGCTGGCTCTGCGACGCCAGGCTGTCACGCCTGGTTATGGTGAGAACACAACAAGGCCTCCCTGGAGAAGGGCAAAAAGAAATCTCGCACAGTCAAAAATTTGACATACAATTTAAATCATCTCTCTACATCCTGTGGACTTGGAGCTGTCAAAAAGGCAAAGCCTGCGTTTGAATGGAAAAGCTTTTTATTTCTTTAAAAAGTGTACCAACTATAATTATCCATAACTATGCAGGCCTGTTTTAATGCTGTTTTATAATTACAGGTCTTAATGCTAGATTATACAAAGTCATTTATAAATAGTCAGAACAGAGGGACTTTGGGAGTTTTTAACCTGTAGATTGCTGTGGGTTGTGGCAGCTGATGGGATTTTGCCTGTGTATGTATGGTGTTAGCTGTGCAGTGATTGATGAATCCCTTAATTAACTCCCAACAAGTTAAGATTTATGGCCTCATATCTTTTTCTCCTGACACATCTGTGTTTGTCACTTTTGAAGACATGGATAAGCCATTTCTCCAAAAGCTTTTGTGGGTATCTGAAATGTTTCTGAGGTATTTTGCTTAATGTAACAAGATTAGAGTTTTATGACATAAAATTTATGAAATTTTATGGCATGAGCAATCAAACTGGGATGGATGCTGATTGTATGCTAGAGGGCACTATCTCCTTGAATACTGGATGCTGCTCTAGATTTACTTGGGGTGTACAGCCATGTATCAAATGAACCAAAACCGATGAACAAATGTAGTGGAGACACCTAAATGAGGTTCTGTTAGAAGTAACAGTAAAAAAGTAGACCTGTGAAAAGATCGCTTTTTGAAGTAGTTAAACACAAGAGAAAAACCAAACTGATGTTATTTGGTAGACTGAAATTTTTGGGGTGGAACCGATACTTGTATGTGGCACGAAGAAACGATTCATGTGGATGCTGTGCATCTCTTCATCTGCAGTGGGAAAATCCCACCGTGCTGCACTCAGTCTGAAAGCAGTGAGATCAGTAGGCACAGCTTAAGCCTGAAAACAGTCAGCTGTAAATTGAAAGGGAATAGAGAAAGATATGGAGAACCACCTTCTATTGTAAAATGAATCACATCAAGAATTTGTGGGCTAAGAGTGTGTTAGAAGGGTGAGATTTTATCTCCCTCAGAAAAAATAAAAAAAAAAAAACAACAAATAAACAAAACCCAACAAAAAGCCACACTTTTGCTACCAGAAAATGCGTGTATTTAATGAAAATTTAGCACAATCCGGTATATCAAGAAGCCATTCCAAAAACAGAACAGTGTCCCTTTACAAGAAATGGGGTTCATCACCATATTTTTTGAACTCATCACCGGATCTAAACCTTCAGTTCCATCCTAACCCTTGATCGAAATCAAGTCTAGGAGCAGGTTTTATATTTCAGATATGTCTCTACAGTGGGATGAGTTCTGCTGCTTCCCACTATGTCTCAACTTTGCAGATTTAAGTTGTCTAAAAAAAATTAATGCTCAGGTATTGGATTTGGATTCAGTAGAAATGATGAATGGCAATTCCAAATTCAGCTCTTCTTGCAAGTCTTAAGAGGCCAGATTCCACCTGCAGGGATGTCCTGTTAGATTCAGTTTCTGATCGGCTGTGTTCTAACTTCTCTGAAAGTTATGTCTTGTTTTTGTTTTTTTTTTTCTGATTTCTTTTTTTAGGTTTTTTGTTGGTGGTGGTGGTTTTTTTTGTTGTTGTTGTTGTTTGTTTGTTTTTCCTATCCATAAGTAATTGATGTTTGAGGAAACTGACATTTATTCTTTAGATTACTCTTTCATTGTTTTTGTTAGAGTGGTGAGGTGCTGGAACAGGCTGCCCAGAGAGGCTGTGGATGCCCCGTCCCTGGAGGTGTTAAAGGCCAGGTTGGATGGGGCCCTGGGCAGCCTGGTCGAGTATTTGCTCTAGTGGCTGGCAGGCGTGCTTGTGGCAAGGTGATTGGAACTTGGTGATCCTTGAGGTCCCTTCCAACCCAAGCCATTCTGTGATTCTATGATTGTTAAACCTTCTTCCAAAGTAATTGAAAACCTTTTTGAGTTTAAACTAATTTGAGGAAAAGATCTTCAGTCTATGGAAGTTGTAAACCAATGTGTTATCCCTGAGTGTAGGTCCAAGACATTTGCCAGACCTTTGTTAAAATGGTATAATCTTAGTAACTTCATAAATAGATAGACCTGCTTAAAAGTGCTCGATTTCAGATAACATTGTTACTCACAACGTAGCTGTTTCCCTGTGTTTATTGTTTATAGCAAGATCTCTGCTTGCATCTCAGATACAGACTCTTTTAGTACCTGGTATTAGCTCTGTAGGAAAATGAAGAGATGTGAAAAGGGTATGGACTGAGGGAGCATTTAGAAGTCAGAAGAAGGACCAGTAAAGCTGCAGAAATTATGAGTGAATTTACCTTGTGTCCTATTGTCTTATTCACGTGAACCCATTGGTGATTTGATCCTTTGCTGCTATACTCTTTGGTATTTACTGTCCTTTTGGAAGTCATTTTCAATTGCAGTATTTAGTTTTGTTTTGTTTTTTTTTTTTTAATCTTCCATTTCCTTGTGGAAATTTCCCAGATATTCTTAAGGAGTAATTTCCATGAATCCGTGATGTTTGTGTCTGGTGTTAAAGGTGGTGATGGGATTTCTAAAAGCACAGATTTTGTCTGACTGAGGTTGGCTCTGGATAGAACTACCTAGAAAACAAATTGCGGTCATTGCCTGGGTTGCGTGACCCTCATCTGGTGCTGTGCCACTGCTTCTTCAAGTGTACTGGTCACCTGGGAGGCTGAGGCAAATTGGATCAGTAACTTGGCTTTCTTAGCCACTTCAGCAATTTCTCAGCCCTCTAGCATTATGATGGCCATATGGTTTGTAATATGAGCAGGATCTTTTAAGAACTGTATGAGGAAGGAAAAAGATGCTGCTTCCTTTGCTGGTTTTTACTATGACCTGCAGTCCGACCCATAGGTTTTACTTCTAGATCATAAACATAACCGTCTCATTTTTACCCTGTAAAAATGATGTCAGTCATTTTGGGAACAGGTGACGAGCAGAAGGTGATGACAATCTGGAGCGCATTTACTGAACGCTGAAAGGGAAACCATATATGCACTGATAAAGTTAGCAGAAGAGTTTTACTTTAGCGTGGTGGTCAAACTCCTCTTGTGAAGCTGTGTTGCAGAATCTGTGCTTGTTTGGGGTTCTCACAACTTGGGTAAAGAGCACATACAAGGGCTGCTCCAAAAGCAATGCCTCCTACTTTATTCTGTTGGCCCACAACAGAACCACAACCAGAGGCGGTGGTATGGCAGTAGAGGTTGAACCTTCCCACCAATATCCCATTATGTTTTGTTGCCATGTGACAGATGGCAGCAGAGGGGCAGTCTGACGAAATGATGTCAGATATGGAAGTGCGTATGAAACAAAGGGATGTCATTAAATCCCTCCATGTGGAAAAAAAAATGGCACCCACTGACATCTATCGACACTTGCTGAATGTTGATGGAGACCAAACAGTGGATGTGTGCACAGGGAAGCAGTGGGTGGTGGCTTTCAGCAGTGGTGACAGCAATGTGAAAGACAAGACACATTCTGGACACCCCTGCACAGCAGTCACAACATGAAATGAAGAGCATCTCAATCAGTTCATCCATGTGAATGGTGGTATCAATGTTGCAAAAGAGCGGTCTGTAGCTGTGAATTTGGTCTATCAGATAGTGTTATCGTGCTCTTTGTATCTCTTGTAGCTTCCATGGAAATAAGTAGGAGGCATTATTTTCAGAGTGACCTATGTACAACAAGTTTTCAGTAGCACTAAGGGCATCCTTTCTCTGTGTTTTATCGTCAGAGTGAATTGCAGTGAAGAATTCAGTAGATATCTTACAACATTTTTAGACATCTTATCAAATATAAGTGTCTTAAAATATAGAACATAGCTATTCAATAATTGACTAATGATTTTGTGTCTCTCCCTTTTTGTTTGCCAAAATTGAGACAACTGTTTAGTGCTGATTTTGTAAAAAGCCAAGCCAGTGTTGAAATGAGTAACCAAAATGTTATACTCAAAATTAATAGAAAATGTGTTTCTTGGTAGAGTGCAATGCAGAATGTGAATAATTCACGTTAACTTCAGGGTGGTGTTCTATGTTTTCTGCAATAGAAAACTTGGGATCTGTCATGCCAAACATTAGCTGTAAAATGCTGAATTCAGTGGGCTAGTAGAGAACTGCCAGTAAGAGTGTATCTGTGATCTCTGTCTTTATACATATGCTTCTCTGCAGACACGTAGGTGGGGGAAGCCTAGAAGACAGAATTCAGGTAGGATGTATGAAGTGTTAGTCTGTTGGACTAAGTCAAACATTAATAGAAAATACAGATTGCTTCTCTCAGTACAGGCAATAGGTGGTGTTCAGAAGAACAGGCGATGTGCAGCTGAGTTTAGGTTCTGGTAGAGATTTTTTATTATTATTTTCTTGGGGGGGGGGGGGGGGGGGGGGGGGGGGGGGGGGGG
>PPHD01014836.1:1917-16455 GCA_002909625.1 Bambusicola thoracicus | reverse complement strand
AACAGCTGACCATTTAAGGAAAGTTGTCAATGAAATCTGCCTATCATTCATTCTCTTTTCACATACTACATCAGTCAAACATACATTTTAGCGTAACATTCACAAGTTCAGGACAAAAATCTTTTCAAATTTATACAGTAATATTGGTTAGACAGAACAGATTCTCCAAGTAATGTAACTGCAAATGACAGAGCCAACATTTTTTGTAAAAAAAACAAATACAGCTCCTCTACATTAGATAAACACTGAACCCAGTTTTACAGAAATGCAGAGTGCATGAACAGCACATGCTGAATGCCAGACAGTCAGAGCCCTGCAACCAAATTTTGACCATAGCTGCCTCTACAGCTAAAGTAAGCTCACGATAGCTTTTGTACGGCCTTACCTTCACACTGATTTCACAGATGAAGTCACTGATGAATATGTTTGCCCCACATTCTGAAGTGAATGCTCTAGGAAGAAATCATTACCTATCATTCACAATTCCAAAATTCTTCCCAGGCAAAAAATAAAGTAAAGTAATAAATAAGAATAAAATAATTATTATAATAATGACAATAAAATAATCTGAATGGACAAAACCCTTTGCTGCTGTCATTCCACTTTCAGAGGAAACACGCACAATTCAGTATCTTTTTCAGAGTCTTCCAGTACTCATTAGAACTGAAGCATCTAAGGAAGCAGAATTGTAAGTATTTCACAAATAACCAATCAATCAGAAGCCCTGCAGAAAGGAAAACAGTACAGATCTGTTCTGGCAAAAGCCTAAATGCACTAATTCCCAGTGGTAGCGTTCTGCAAACACGCTGTATTTCCCAAAACATCTGTCTTGGCAAAATGAAAGTTGCTTAGTAGAGTGGAGACTGTAAATCTTTGCATGACTTCAGTGGTTGAAATTAAATATTTGCTGTTGTGTGCAGTGGGTATTTGTTTGTTTTCCTCTAAAAAATGCACAAAAAGTACACAAAGAATAGTTTGGAGTACAGTAACACATACATTACATTCTTCCTTTAATACGATAATGTTCTTTTTCTGTTGTATAAGTTAGTACACGCAGGTTAAAATACAAGCTTCAGTATTCAATTATTATCTACATTTTCACTTCAACTTAACGTTGACTGAAGACATCGCTTATAGCAATCAGCACAAAATCTGCTGAGGGGAAAAAAAAAAACGCACTAAAGGATCAGCAGAAAAATGTTCCCTTACCTTTTTTAAGATGGGGTGTGACGTTCTGTATTTTCGCAGTCTTCCTTCCTCTCTTAAATGGGGATTTTGCTTTAATGAAAGCAGTCAGAAAGCAGAATACGCTGCTAAGGACATGTGGTTAACATTCTTCTCCCACGGTGTCTATGTAAAAGGGGGAAAGAAAGAACGTTAATTCACCTTTTTAAAATCAGACTATTTTGCTTTCTCTCTTTTTGGTGTTCTTAAGCTGAGCAATTCCTGCTTGCCAGGTCTTTTGTAGTCTGAGACGTTTGTAGTTAAAAACAAAACAAAAAACAACCAAACCAGGGAAAGACAGAAAGACACTGCAGTGAGAGAAATTTTCATCAGCTTCAGATTTCCCTCTGAGAGTTTCATACAAAATGTTCTCTCTTTACCCTTTCTATCTACTGAAATAGCAACTTTCTTACATTTCCTCCCAAACAGCCATAAACTGCAATTCTAACTCAATTATTTTTCATGAAAAATACAACAATGCTTTTACTGTAGTTTTGGCTGAAATAAAAATGTGGTATTTGACTCCAGTTATTCCTTTTGAGGAACTAGCAACTTCCAAAAATTGAGAGCTTACTGTAACTTTGATTTTCCTCCAACTACAGTATGTCAAATGAGTTTTAAATACTCTTCCAGCAAAAAGTATGGACTATTTTTTCAACAAAAAACTTTCTTACTACAAAATAATCAAACTATAGTAATCTATTCAATATAGTAATCTGTTCTGTGAAAGAAGAACATTTTAAACAGATGAACAGAAATTGTAAGATTGCACAAAGCTGACTTAGTATTTTAACAAATTTCTATTTTGTTTTCACTAGGCTTTTAGTTTTGCATTGAAAAAGTTTGAAACTAACTTTGTAATTTTAAACAAACCCATGCTGTTGAAGTTTTCTTAGAAGTGTTTTGACTTTTATTAGGGCGTTGTTGCTATCAGATGAAGTCCCCAGGGACGAGAAAAAGGGAAACATCACTCCCGTCTACAAAAGGGGAGGAAGGATCACCTCCCTTGACCTGCTGGCCACACTCTTTTTAATGCACCCCAGAATACCACTGGCCTTCTTCGCCACAAGGACACAAAAATGACGCTTCAATTCATGAGACAGGGCTGCAGCAATTCAAACAGAAGAGCTTGCCATCAGTTTGTGAGCATCACACTGTGGGACTCTTAACCTCAGTATTCAGCTGCTGCTGAAGTTTATAAGGCTGAGGTGCTAGTGGATGCTCTCAGGACGCCAGGACATGAATACTGGAAATCAGTGCTGATCCTATGGAAAAATGCATGTGGAGGTGGAAGCAAGGTCAGTTCAAGCTGAGAAATGACACATTAGTGCTCTGTTGATTGACTCCACACTACTCGTAACATTCAAGATATATTCAAGGAGTGAATGGAACATGAAAAAAACATCATGTAAACATCCTGAGCTCATCAGTCCAAATTAAAACAAAAAAGTACTCATATGCTATGACAAACTGGGAAAGCCTCAATCTGCTGATAGTTGTGAATAACCAGGAACTGCAGATGTTAAAAATCTCATATATATGCACATCAGCTTCAGATCTAAGTTCCACACAGTGAATCAGAACTGTTCTTTTGTTTATGGACACAAAATGCAGTAATGAGAACGTGAATGTGCAACAGTTTGAGCATGGGAAGTTTGTGACCTGCAAGAGCATATCAGGCCAATGTTGTTCTAGCAAAACAGGCAGAAATCTACTCATTTTTCATCAGAAAATAGCTCCTTCCCACCACTAATTAATTGTTGGACCAAAGACCTCTACTAGCTTTTAGTCTGTAAGTCCTGCATGCAACCAAAATCCATTTCCAGAGCACACTCTCTAACACCCCTATCCTGCAGACATAATGTAGCTGATGGTGTAGATAGGCTTTCAGTGGAGCTGGCTGCTGATTTCACATTTCCCTGACCTTCCTGCAACTGACTTATTTATGCTGATGGCTGTGGCACAGCAGGCCCCAGGAGGCCAATGCACCTGCAGTAAGTAAGCAAGAGTCTATGGGTTCACTATGTTGCGTGCATCCCAAGGGGAGCAGTAAATCTATAAATGGCTGGCATAACATGGAGTCAGTTTTCATTCAGTTGGTTAAGGTTTTGAGGGATGTGAGCAATGGACCAGTCTTTGAACTAATTTATTGTTCTTGAAAATCAGAATCTCCTATGTATAATATAGACTTCCACTGCTCAAGGTGCAAGGAAAAGAAAAAGCTGGTGTTAACTAGCAAGTTCATGAAGGATTCCAGCAGATAAAAAAAAAATCTTCCTTATGTTTAATAGCATTCTTTTGTCTTCTCAGGGGAAGAAGTGGATACAGGTGTATATGGAAACATTTTGATTAAAGGGAAATTCCAGCAGGCAGTCTGGAAGGGAAGACTTGGTCCTTGAAAGATTATTTCAGGAAACTATTCTACTCACATCTTTCTAAAGCAGTAGTAAAATTCTGTGCAGTGTTAGAAATATATATTTCATTTCTACTGTAGAAAGTTAAGTTGATGCATACTCTGCATAAAGTTAAGAAAAATCACTGTATCCCACAGTATTAAGTAGCACTCAAAAGCAATGAGGTCAGGCCCCAGCATCCATGAAAACTCTAACCAGAATGGAAATCAGGAAAGAAAAAGTTGCTTCAGTTTCTCAAGCTGTTATTGGAGGTCAGAGAGCATTATATTCTGCATTTTACCATCAACACTTTACCTCAAGAAATAATAGTACAAAACTTCAGAACAGGAAAAGGCCATTTTAAAAGCAGTTCCCTGAAAATGGTTACCATATTGCTAGATTTACAAGTGGTAAATTGATCAACTGGCTTATTTACAGCTTCTCAGACAATAGTTGTTCATAGTCCAGAGAGCTGTTATTTTGCCATGCAACAAGACTAGTAGGCAAGTCAGCATGTCAAGCCATCAAATACTCGCATGAGCAAAGGGCTCTCCTCTACCTTCCACCCCTGTCTATAAATCCCATTCATATCGACAAATTCTGTTTTACTAAGAGCATATTTCTACTTCTCAAGTAGCTGAGTAAAGCTATCTATTCCAAGAGAAAAATAACAGTATCACATAGGTAAATATAACCATCATTACTCACAGTGCTTTTTTTTTTTCCAATGCAAAGGAAGCTTCAGATTTAAAGGAGAATATATATATATTTCTCATCAAACAGAAACAGCCAATATTAACTCCTTATATAAAAAAGCAGCAGAACACAGAGATACCTTTCAGTTTAAATACTGAAAGCTGTGAGTCTGTGTTTCTTGTCACAAGGAAGATGATCCCTCTAAGAAGCGCGTGTTTGCTGTAGAACCTGGAAGATCATTCTACACTAGAAACAGCGTTAGCCCATTTAAAAATTGTGGTTCTCAAATCAATTTTAATAAAATAACAATCACACACAAATTAATTATTTTACACTCCTATAAAAATATAAAAAATCAATATATCTTTTCAGACTACTTACTCAATAAAATCTTGCCACGAGTTCTTAGCTATGAAAAGCAGCAGAATCAGAAAAGCACTTCTGGCATAGTCAGATTTAGGAAAGAAGTTAATAATAGGATACAAGCTTTACTAATAACTTGTAATAAATTTTGATACCTAAATTTAGTTTGTAAACTAAAAACCAAACCAAAGAACGTCACGCATTTCCTTGGTGGCCACCACTACATTTATTTCTCCACTTTTGAAAGTGAGATGTCTCTGTGCTGCACATGACACTGTTTCATTGCTTTGTATTCTTGTCTCAGACAATGCATCCCTTAGCATTTGCAAATGCTAATAGCTAAGAGAATAAGCGGCCTCTTGAGATCCTATTTCCACTTTTATCACCGACCCAAACTCGAGTTCAACTCTCTAGTCCCTCTGAGGCCAATTCCTGAAAGAGCACAAGCCCCAGAAATTCATGGATGCATGTGCAAATACACAGATAGAGCTGCAGAAATACTGTGTTCATCTAGCAGCAGACATTTTCCCTGTAAGGACTGAAATAGCAGGTTTGGTTCATCTAATGTTTCCTTCCACAAGTCTGGGCTCTGAACTGTTTGAGTGCATGCCATCTCCTTACTCCAATTACCAGGATGCATTTAGAGAAAAATAATATGTCAACAGATATGATCTGACCTGCCCTTTCCTAGTTTTCTGCAAAATACCTAGGTTTTTAACAAAATGCTTTTGAAAATCATCAAAGCGAATTCTACATCAAAAGGAGCTACCATAATATAAATGGGAGTACCTCTCCTTTCCATCCAAACATAGATGGCAAATCATGCCCTTGCTACACATGCAGGAAATAACAACCAAACAGGCTGGACAACTTGTGCTCTCCCTTCTCAGTCAAAATTACATTTTTATGCACTTTCTTGAAAGAGAAGCAAGAACCTAAAGGTTCGGAACTGGTATTTAAAAGCACTACATATAGCAGAAAATGAAAAATTATGGTTAATAAATCATCTCTCAAAAAAGAGCACATGAATCCTGGGATAAGAAACACTTCAACAACTTAGCACATCTGTTATCATTGGTGCATATCATGTCCTGAAATAATAAGATCTCATAAAATATAATTTAACTCACATAACTGCTAGGAGATTGGGAGAAAACGTAAGCAGCAAAAATGCTCAACTGTCAGTTTTCAATAGTAGTATTGGTCAGAGGGGGGATCCCAGATCTCCTTGCTTTGCCTGGCAAGAAACCCTATTCTGAGGTGCTAACCCACATAAGAAAACTAAGAAGGAAAAAAAACACAAAACAAAACACAAAGAAGATCTGAGCTGACTTCCGGCCATATTCCACAAGTCAATATGGCTCAATCATACCTACAAGGACACATAATAATCTAGAGAAAAGAATATTAAGATGAAGCCAGGCTCTTTTCAGTGGTGCCCAGTGAGAGGACAAGAGGCAGTGGGCACAAACTGGAACACAGGAGGCTCCCTACGAATATCAGGAAACACTTTCTGACTGTGAAGGTGACCAAGCATTGGCACAGGCTGCCCACATGCTGTGGAGTCTCCTTGGAGATCTCTAAAAGACACCTGGACACAGGCCTGGGCACCTGCTCTGAGTGTCCCTGCTTGAACAGAGAGGTGACCAGATGGACCCAGAGGTCCCTGTCAACCTTAGAGGTCCCTGTCAACCTTAGCCACACTATGATTTTGTGAGAAGAGAACAAAGCCAAAGGGTAATATACATGCTTAGGAAATAAAGCCAGGAAAGATTTCCTGTTTTTTTCCTCAAGAACAACCCTATTTTATAACAAGCCAATAAATGACATGAGTGAATACAATAAAACTGAATTAACCTTTTTGGACCTGCAGAACCATTGCCACTAACATTACACTGCGTCAGACTGACACCATTAACAAGTTATCTCCCCAGTAAAGGTCATATACATAAAATTCACATGCTTGCAACAGGCAGAGCAAGAAGGCAGTTTGATCACCCAAGCAGGAGCAGGAACAGCCTTCTCAGAAAACCTTGCCGGGCCTTAATATGAAAAATATAGATTTTGCAGGGCCAACACAACCCCCTGCTCACACACACTTTGCAGCTGTGTGCCCTGCTCACCTCTGCGCTCACTCAATTCACTGCAACACAGTGAGGGGCAGTGAAGGTTAATTCCATTTGCAAAAGAAAGCAGCACCGCTGCATCTAAAGACATGGGGACACGCAGATGCGTAAATGAGACTGTTTGGCCTGCACAACCTGACTGCTGATAAGGGATGAAGAAGGGAAAGCTTAGCTTGGTGTAGTGAAGCTTGATGGCATCGCAGTAAGGAACAAGTACACTAAGAAATGGGTACCTTTCTGCAAAGCATTAATGTACAGCAATGACGTAGTATAAGCAGAGCCTGCTGCAGTTTTACCTTAACTGATGTTTAACAGCAGCTAAATCAAAATAAAGCCATGGCTTTACCTGTGATATAGTGTGTTACAAACGTTAGAGGGAACTCCTCTAGGAGACTAACAATCCAGCAGAGCTCTTCACACTTGGCTAACCTCAACCAGGGGAGGTTACTTGAGTGTGAATCAAAGTATGCTTCATTGAAGTGTTCAGCTATACTTACGCTGGCAGAATTTAAGAAATAAATTAAAGAAATTAAGGAGAATTCAACCTATCCCTGAGCGGCTGAAGCCTCTATTCTGCACAGCTTCTGTATACATCTGCTTTTTTCTTTTAAAACAGCATAACGTTCTTTCCCAAAGATCACAAACATCTTCAACTAGAAATGGAAGTGAAAAGTGTAAAACATTACTGTTTCTTCATTTCATTGCCAAGACCGATATCTTTAATCCTCTACACTGTGCTAATTAGAATTCTAATGTTCAAAAGAAAACACATTACAGCTTACCCTTGTGCTACTTTAAAATGGTAAGGCAGGTCATCAATTGCTGCAGGATTATTTTTTTTCATGGATTTTGAAGGTAATATTTCTTCTGTTTTTTTCTACCCATTTAAAATGCAAATAAAAACACTGATGACTTAAAAAATAATTCCTGAGTATATACTCACACTATTTCCAAACAATTAGAAAAAAAAATTTTCTTCCAATAATAAGTGACCAGATTCCATCAACTTTATTTGATCTAAATTGAATGCTGCGCTACAGGCTGACTTAGACGAAGCTATAAAATTGCCTGCAGAGTAGGATTCTGCTCCACATGGGTAAAATAGTTGATACTTATTTGCAAAACAGTCAACAGAACTTAAAAGTGGAAGAAAAAATGGGCACAGGAAAACCTGAGGAACCCTTTCCTGAGGAGGGCACAAACCTCGTGGATTAATTATGCCTAGCACTCCAACATACACCCAAGTGTAGAGTGGGAAGAGAGAAGTTTCTTGTAACGATCTCCTGAATCTATAGAGAAATAACTAACAATCCGTTTCAGTTAGTTTCTGATGCAGAAATAAATTTGCCAGCAGCCTCGGAAGCCCTCTGAAGAATGCACTATATAAATATAAATCATTAATGAACTGAGTGACCTCACCCTTGGGTAACTAGAGAGGCACAAATACAACACTCCAGAAGTAGAAAGACTTCTAGTTGGCAATGCCACGCACCAGCAGGCAGCAAACACAAGAGCATCCATCTTCATGATGCTGAAGCAGATTCCTTTTGACAGGCTTTGTGTTTTTATCTCAACCACCACAGGTCATCAGTGGCAAAAAGCAAAGACTTCTGAGGACAAATCAGTGAACGATTCAATAATTAAGAGGGAGATCCCTGCCTCATCTCTTCATTTCATCAAAGGCTTGCCAGAAATGGAGCGCTTGGCAGGAGTGAAAATACATTTTGCTACAGTCAACAACACAAAAGTAGTGCTTATGTGCAAAATGCAAAATGAAATGATGCGATACTGTTAATGCAGACTTCAACTTGTGTCTTCCACCACGATCCCAGGGAAGAAGGGGACCAAACGTTCCATCAAACACTTCTCAAGCAACTGCCCAATTCCTTCAGCCCTGCTGAGCCACAAGAACTACTTTCATCAGGTGTGAATGTAGATTCAAAGCATCCAGACCGCAGGCCCTGTGAATTCAAGGTTGCTGTGCTTGACAGAGACATTTTCAGTCCATGATAGAAAAATTCAGTTACTCTAAATTGTCCTGACAATTACAAGTTACTTAATGGCATCATGAAGGCAGCAGTTCTTTAAGTGAAGTTTAAATGAGGACAAGAAGGTGACTCTGCAAGACCAGTGAGGTTGTTCAATGCACAAGCTCTACAACAGAGAAAAACAAATGCCAACTATTTTATTTATTTGTTTAACTTAAGCGTTTCTAAATCTGGCAAAGCGGAAGAACCATCACTGGTAAAGTGACTGTAATAAGCCAGTGCTTCTCTGGACAATTCTGTAGGGTCAGAGGCTCTGTGAATGCCATGCCAGGCTGGGTTTTCTTCTTTCTGTAGAGAGAAGTGACAGAGGAGCACTACACTGGCAGTCCCCTCCTCCTAAGAGCTGTACACAGCAAGAAAACTAACAGCTGAGCATCATGCCAGCTCTTAGAAATCATTTTAGCTAACAACCAGACTAAGCTGCCTCTTTTGCTTTGCATTTAAGAATTTGTTTTCTAACTAGATATATGTGCAAATTAAACATAGCACTGTTCCAACTGGCCTCAGACAGTTTTTCAGTCTGTTCTAATAAAATCATTCAACCCTCAAATTGTGGCTGTGCGTTATGGGCAGCCCAACACCTTCATCCTAATGGATGCTTTTGCTCACTTTTCACCTTGTGATTCACATCTACCCTCTCTCATTTGATATTGCTTAGATGGTAGCAAATGGTGCAGAAGGGTTTGTACTTTTCCCCCAATGTACAACTGTTACCTTGAAATTAAGAAATAGGGTTGCAGAGACTTAGCATTCCCTCTCCCTGCAAGAAATCTGTATGCAAAAAGCTGTAATCCAGACAAGATTAATACCACTTAGTGATAATCAATAGTTCTATCCCTGAAGCATTTAACCTTCAAAATCTTCTCACTTTATATAAGACAGAAGGTAGAAAATTGAAAGATACAATAGTTTCCTCAGTTTTTTTCAAGTTATCCTGCACAGACCTCTGAAAGTAACACCTCTTATGTATTTCCATGGAAAATACAATAGATACAAAGAGAACAATAACAATATTCGACAAAGCAAATTCTCAACTACAAAACACTGTTTTTCAACATAGCCAACACCACGAGCTACATTTTCACCAGCGATGAACAAGAACCTGCATGCCATGCTTGTAAAAACATGCACTAGCAGTGATGACCTACTGTCACTGTCACCACTGCTGAAATGCATCACCCACCACCTCACTGTGTTCACGCGCACTGTCTGCTTTCCATAAACGCTCAGCAAGTGTCAATGAATGTCAACGTGTGCCATTTTTTTCCGTGTAGAATTTAATGACATATCTTTGCTTCATGCACTTCCATGTCAGATGCCATTTTGTCAGACTGTTCCTCTGCTGCTATCTGTCACACGGCAACAAAATGTAAGGGAATACTGGTGGAAAGGTTGAACCTCTACCACCTTATCAGCAACATCCACTTCTGACTTCATGGGCCAAGATAACAAAATAGAAGGCATTACTTTTGGAGCAGACCTCACATAATAAAAGCAAAAGCCTCAAACAAAGTAAGAAAGTCACTGACAAGGACTTGTGAGCAGTAATTGTATTCTTCTCATTGGCGTGTATCACGACTCTTTAGTTTACCCTCCTCTTGAATCAACTCACACAGTGCACCACAGAATAATTTTTCTTTCAATTCTATGACATTTCAGGAACAAAATCTATAACTTTTCCAACAAGCACATTCATATCTGTCCATCTGACAGGCAGAATTGCCTCTTAGCAGCAGCCAAGTTCCTAAGCCATCCAGCAGCACTGTTAAGTAACAGCCAAGGTAAAACAGTTAGGTGCTTATAAATAGATACATCTACACCCACTCAGGGACACACACACACACACAGTCAGTCTTCAGGTTTTTATAATACATTAACAAAAGCTTCAAAATTCAAAGAATTTTGCTTGTCTATCCCAACTTGATCTAAGCTGAAAATAAATACAGAATCCTCAGCATCAGCCAGTAGAACTAAATGAATCATTAAAAGGGCAAGAGATCCTTTATACAGGTTTAAACTAAATAATATCTATTTAAATATCAGATGAGGACTTAAAAGAAATAACAGCTCTTTTAGAAAGTCCATCTTTTATCCCCTCCATCTAAGTAGGGGAGGTATCTCAGACACCTTAGAGAAAATGCCAATCTGGCACATGTGAATTTGCCAAATAAACAAAATATAATTTTAAAACCTTTGCTGTTTTGTGTTTGTTTGGTTTTTTGAACTGCAAGGCCTTCCTGCTAGGGTGTTTTACACCTCCAGGAAACACACTGAATTTTGTGCAGCTATTCAGAAAGTCATTCTGTGATAAATGTGATTGGCTGCAACTCCATCTCCTGGGAGAGATTAATGTCTGCTTCTTGTTATTCAGCATCATACTTTCTGTTCACTTTAACAGCTCTGTCTTCCAATAAATTGAAGCAGAAGAGAAATGAATATCTTTACTGTGTTTATTTTCCAAATCAGAAATGAATGTTTTGCAGAAGCTGTTCCTTGCCAAAAGGAATACAGATTAGATGTTGAAGCCCTTAAAAAAAAAAAAAAAAAAAAAAAACTTACTGTAAAATGAACTATTGCTTAATATGAATTTATTACTAAACTCTATACTATAATATTTAATGAATTATTATTGGATGGTGTTTGTAATGATAAACTTTCAGAAACATTCCTCTGTATGAAAGTTGTGGCAAACACCGCACATAGCCTGAGAGCAAGTAACTTTTTAAGCAGTTCAGGTACCCTTTTCAGGAAGGCCTGCTTGCGCCATGCATCACCACCATCACCACAAACAGAAAATATATGGAGAGAGGAAGAATGGCATATGTATGTACAGCAATTGCAGTACATGCCTGTCTTTGCTTTTGTATTTTCTAATGCTGAGTAAGTTTTCACTCCAGCAGATATTTTCACTCACCTGGAAACCTTTTTGTTTTCCATCTCCGCACCCAAAGGAGTGCAGATGATAAATTTCTCCTGTGCTATTTTTATTTAATTTCCAGTATATAATTGCACCAGTTACATGATTTCTGTGTTCTCCTGGACAAGCACTGAGTCCTTCTGTTAGCTGGAGATGCATCCAACTTATGTTTGGCCCTGCTGCCAAATAACAACTACTGACAATCCTATAGAGCAGTGCTATTTTTTCATTATTTTCTTCTGCAACCTTAAAAGGGCATCTTCAGCAGCAAGGTAGCAGAAGATAAATATGTCAACTGTCAGTCACAGAAACACTAAAATGTACCCACTTTCTCTCAGCAAGAAGATGCCTAGAGCAAGAAAACAGCCAGAAACGTGAAAGAAAGCGGGTTCCTGCAGCATGCCCCATGGGGGAGATGAAAGTAACACACAACGGGAAGATGGGAACAAAGACTGCTGTGATACTTCTGTGGGCACTTGTGCTCTAAGCGTAATTTCTAGCAACACATGCACAAAGGAAAAAAGCAAACACAGCTTCTCTGGAGGAGCAGGTTCTCCCAATGGGGCCCAGGCGTTAGCCCAGGGCTGCCTGTGGGGAGAGGCCGGGGCCGCCTGGTGGCAGACACAGCTGTTTCTGAGGGTTCCACCACCAGGTGCAGCTGAGCCACACAGCCATGCTGGTAGCACCTCTGGGAAAACGTGTGTAGGCTGCTCTGAAAGTAACGCCTCGCATTCGTTTCCATGGAAACTACAACAGCTACAAAAAGTGCAAAAATGCTGTTTGATAGAACAAATTCTCAGCTACAGAAGACCATTTTCCAATACAGACCTCATCCCTAGCTATGCATTTTTGCCAGCAATGAACAAGATCCTGCGTGCTACATTCATAAAAAAAACTGCATCAGCAGAGGTGGCCCGCTGTTTTACAGCTGCTGTGACAGCCTTGTTGCTGAAATGCACCACCCACCACCTCACATCCATGGCTTGGACTCCACAAACACAAGCATTAATGAATGCCAGTGGGTGCCATTTTTACACCTTTGCTCCATACATCCTTCCAGGTCAGACTCCATTGTGTCAGACTGCCCCTCTGCTGCCACCTGTCACACGGCAACAACATGGAATGGGATATGGGCAGGAAGGGTTAACCTCTGTGGTTGGACTCGATGATCTTTAAGGTCTTTTCCAATCTGAGTTATTCTGTGACTCTACTGCCATACCACCAACATCTGCATCTAACGTCCGAGGCCAACATCATAAAATAGGAATCATCATTAGAAACAGTTCCTCAGCTTGGTATCTGTGATATCAGTGCTTCCACAGATCAAAAAATAAAAACTGTTGCAGTAACTGCCAGTATTGTTTCACTTCAGTATTTCAGTATATTGCCCAAGAGTGAATACAAACACTTTTCAGTGGTGCTGGTATGACCGAGTGCTCACTATGCCACCAGGAATTAAGAAATCCAGTTGGTAGAAGCAGTTACATTTTAAAGAATTCCACAGAAAATAAAAAGTTAGAGAAATTGTTAAAGAAAAAAATATAAAGAAGGCAAAACTAAGGAATGGTACATGCCAGCTATAGAAGCTGTGTGCATGTCAACAACAGGAAACATGAGGCTCAGCTATAAAAGCATAAGCAGGTGAGCAAACACAGTACTGGTGCTGAAACCCCACTTCAAGCAGACGAATCATTTGGCTAAAAACTGGGAATGTTCTTTTCAACATCTATTTTTAAAGCAAACGTCTAAGGAGCTCTCACAAGATTTCTGTAATCTATATTTCAACTTCCAAGAAGTACCAAAATACTACCAGAAATGCTTGTCCCAGAGCATTGCTGCCAGAATCTCAGAATAAAATTCCAAAGAAAAATTCACATAGAAGCACACTGTAAATGTTTCTAGGTTGTCCTGTCTATGTTTAAGGTTCAGTGAGCCTAAAAAACCAATCTAACATGCATGTCTACAACAAACGCTCCTTCATATCTTTGAAAAGTCCATCTTCCCTTGATACTAGAAGAAATGATTCCCTGTGCTGAAAAGAGCAAACATTGGAAGGCACTCAAAACATAATCAAAAGACAGCTTGAGAGGGAGAAAAGTTCATTTACTTGAAACAAAAAAAAAAATATCTGAACACTGCTAAGTTTCCTTGGGTTTCTTCATCTGATTATTTTCAACAGCAACACGTATAAAGAAGAGGTTATGCTGATAAATGAAAAATACAGCATTCCCCAGCTGTCAGCTTGGCTGTTTTCTACTTAAGAGTCAAAAAGCCTTAAAATGTGTCCACACCTTGTTATATATTAAAATAGATAGTATTGTTTTACATAGCGTGAAAAAAAAATATATTAGTTTATATAAGAAACCCTATATATTTTATTACTAATGCCAAATATTACAACTTGTATCACACCAGAAAATGATAGAATTGTAACCCTCTGGCCAAATTTACTGCCTTCATTTTCTTTGGAGCCAAATTACATTGCATTAAATAGCATTACAATGTGTAAAATTGCAATTACACTTCAGTAGTTTGGTTTAAATTGAACCAATGCATTTGCCATGAGTTAATCACAGGCAGGACAAGCACATTTTACTTGCATGGAGAGAACTAAAGTAATCTTCCTTCCATATAGGATAACATTATTAATCTTCACTTTTTACCATTCCTGCTCAGTATAATTGTTATTCATATTATTAGGGGTTTCCTGTTCAATTACATCAATATTGGGATTAATGAATATGAAAAATGAAGGAAAAAAAAAAAAGAAT
>PPHD01014835.1:0-16455 GCA_002909625.1 Bambusicola thoracicus | reverse complement strand
CAGCTGAAAAGCACACTCCAATGTTATGGTGATACATGTGAAAGGAAAAAAAAAAAGGAACTCGCACTAAAATAACTGCAATTAATGATAACATCTGTGTTGTTCAGGTTACAGTCACAGAACATCCTGAGTTGGAAGGGACTCTCCAAGGCTCACTGAGTCCAATTCCTGGACTTCTCAATATTTTAGTTCAACTGATAGTTTTGCCTAAGATCTCCAGGAATAAATACAGTGTTGTTTGTGCGGTTAATTAAAATAAATTAACAAAAACAAGCAGACAAATGGAAGCTTACTGGTGCAACACCTTGCCTTAGCCAAAAGGAAGGAGAGCTGCCTCACTTCCCTCAGGTTTGTAACTCACGACAGAAGGTTTCCCAAAGTCATGGTTAAGTTTCCAACAGCAGAAAGAACACTTCCGTGGCTTTCACCTTCCAGCCTTAGGACAAGCATTGAGGGACTCCCTGTTACAAGTACCACGGTCAAGGACACTTTCTGAGAATCCTTGGCAGTGTCCTCGGCCTGATTTCTGAAGCTGTCACTTTGCATCTTCTCCCATTTCTATCGACTTTTCAGTTCTGCAGTTAACACAAAGGCTCTCAGGAAAGCTTTGTCTGCATCAACTCTGCCTCAGCCCCACAAATACTTCTGGAGGATGTGTTTTTTTTCCTCCACTATCACTATTTTTCCACACATTCCTTACGCTCCTCTGTGCTTAACAGCCACATCCTAACGTCCTCTTACATATTCAAGGACTCAAATCAGATGAAACTGAAAAAAATCACCACCAAAATTTAAGTGCCTAAGACAATGGAGGTCTCTTCTGTACTCTAGTTAGTGTCACTGGCTCCACTGATGAAATGCCATGATGTCAGGAAAGGAACCACTGATATCCCTACAACTACAAAGACATTTGCCACGTGGTTTACAGACTGAGCCCAGAGTTTACTCTGATTTTAAGTTATTCTTTCCTTTTGTTACCATCTGCACTCAAAACACATGGGGCAAAAACGTAACTTACCTGCTACATTCTCCAACTCTAAGCATGCAAACACAGTAAGATACACAAATTTCATGAGGTCAGAAGCAGAAACAAGATAACCACATTATTTGTGCGGACCTCTTTCATACGCCCAACAAATACAGCCAGGTTAGTCATTCAAACAAGGTTAAATTTCCTTAACATACTTTACAAAAACCAATTTCATTGTTATATTTAAAAATACCCAAGGAAGTATTTTTATAATATCTGTTTGACTTCTCTTTGCAAACTCAGTGGTACATAGAGAGATCTGACCTAGGAAAACAGTGAAATTAATTAAAAGCTGCCCTAACATGCCCAAGATGGAAAAATACACAGCATTAGAGCCTGTCCAGCTGGATTATCTGAGACTCCCTCCAGTTATGTGTTTTCTCTATCTTTAGAGATTATCTGTCTGATGTTGAGCAGTCAATACGCACACAGATCTCCCACAGGAATGTAGAACTATTTTCCTATCCTGTAAAATTCATGAAGGACAGAGGTATCAGAACCCTTACCTTCCAACATTTTCCAGCTAATAAAGTCTTCTTTGGCAACATTCACAACAGAAACCTGAAAAAACACACAGCCATGGCTGACTGCCCCACACACTGTTAAACAATGTAAGAATCGTTTCCCTGACTGCACGGAGGGACTCTCACCTGCCACCAAGTACAACAGGGGACTATTCCTCCCCCGGGTCACTGAAGCTGTAAGCAAGGAACAGAGCGTTTTTTCAGATAAGAAACAAGACAGCGACAGTGCCGCCTGCCTCCAGGGCTCTGACCAGCACCAGTGACACTGAGCAGTCTTGTTCATTTTTATCTCTGAGACAGAGAGAGGATGAGCAGAAACCTGAAGCAAAGGAACCGCTTTTCTACTAGACAGCCTCATCACATAAAGCTGTACTTGAGCAACTGTAAAATTGGCGGTGGCACACGGTTTTTCATCTGAAAGCATTTAACCTAAGAGAACCTTCTGGACTGCAGCTGTGAGCATTCAGCAGGAAAACTTCACACTTAATTCTCAAGAGATATTTCAAACCCTGAAATGACACAAGCTGATCAAAAAAATAGAGCTGTACTCAGCGGCGTTAAGAAAACCATCACCAAGAAGGCAACACAGAAACCTTTACTCACGTTATAGGTCAAGGGCATAAGACCTCCAAACGAGAGGACTGACAGTTAGGGGAATGCATGCCTTTCTCACCTTTCCCCCTCCCCTTTGTCGACCTTCTCTAATGAAGAGAATACTCTGAGCTTTCAGTGATCACGGGTCCAAAACTCTACGTGTGCCTACATGTGCCATTCATAAAAATTTAAAGCAACTTTTAGCGCTGAAGCTCAAATAGAGTCCAAAGTATAAGCGCTGTGTGCTGCACAAGGCAGCACGCCGTGACAGCGGCACAGGAGGCGTTTCATTGTGCAGACCGGGGAAGCGCCTCAGAGAGCCACAGTACAAAAGGAGCGGGTTTCCATTCTCGCTATTCAGCGGCGCCTTGAGAAGTCGCCCACCCAGCCCAGCCCCAGCAGAACGCTTCCCCGCGTCGGTTCGAGACAGAAACGCCAGGATGGGTGCAGAGGAGACTGCACAACAACACATGATCTCCCCCATCACATGCTTGGCAGCGCGCTCCATTCACCCCGAGCGCGCCGCTCCCCCGCAGGCGCAGTGCCGCCGGACACCGCGGGGCGCTGAGGGGCGGCCGCGTCCCGCCCTCCCCCCTCAGGGCCGGATCCCCTCGGCGCTACTCACGCTCGAAGTCGGAGTCCGAGTCCTCGTCGCCGCGCTCGGGCTCCTCCTCGCCGTTGGACTCGGTTTGCATGGGCTCCCCGTCGAAGCTGATCACCCTCCGGCCGTCGCCGGCCGCCTCCTGCTCGCGGGCATCCCGCAGCCGGGTGAAGTAGTCGGCGGCGAAGCCCACCAGGTCGGCCGGCCGGTGCCGCAGCACCTCCACCGTGTAGCCCTGCAGCAGTTCGGTGAGGCCCGGCGGGATCTCGATGCTCATGGTGCCGGCGGGACCGAGGAGGAGGCCGCCGCCTCCTCTCCTCCTCCCCGCCCCGCGGGCGGCTGTAACGGTGGCGGGCTCGGGCCTCCCTCCGCAGGCGCTGACTGACTCCCACCGCTCCGCTCGCGCGAGCCGCGCCGAGGGAGGTGAGGGGGGGAGGACGGGACGGGAGCTGCCTGACTGCGCAGGCGCGGGAGCGGGCGCGGAGCCAACCGCCGCGCACGCGCCGAGCGGGAAGGCGCGTGCGTCACCCTGAGGCGAGGCCGGAGCGGGCACGAGGGCGCGCGGGGATAGCAGTGCGCATGCGCGGCGGGCGCTGAGGGAGAGGCGGGAGGTTCCCGCCCGGTCCCGTTCCGTGTGCCCGGTAAGGCGGCCGAGCGTGGGGCCACTGGTCGTGCATCAGCTGCCGCGGTGGAACTGATGCCGAGAGATGTTTGTCCAGATGTTCTACCTCATGGAAAAACTGATCTGGTCCTGTTCCCGAGCAAAAAGGGCTGAAAGGCTAAACAGCAGCCTGGAACGTGGAGGTTCAAAGTGTTTTTGAGTGACGCTTGCAAATCTGACCTTTAAACTACCTTTAGAACAAAATGACTCCTTTTGTATGGTAAAAGAGTAAGCATAAACTGTGGAACTGTGGAAACTCCTGCTTCTCGTCACCCAGGATGCTGAATGCATAGCAGAAGGGCAGGCGGTCACCGCTTCTTTCAGGTTAGTGACCTCATACACCAATCGCACCTCGTTCTGCTGACCTGCAGGGTCTGTGAGCACAGGGGTATGGCAGGAGGGGAAAAGGGGCTTTCACGGAAACACAGATCACGTGGGGTTGGAAGGGACCTTAAAGATCCCTGCTTCCAACCCTGTGCTGTGGGCTGGTTACCACACCTTGGTTGGAAGTGCATTGAGGCCCTCTGGTTTCCCAGCAGAATTAAGGCCATGGTACAACCAGTAAGCTCAAGGGAAGTGGGTGAGTCTTTGTGCCCTTTGGTTAGACGTGTAACATCATCACCTACTGAATACAGAGCGCCTGAGAGCATGAAAGATGTAGGGTTTTGGAAACACCTCATTAATCCCTTACATATATGAGTTTTGGAGATGCCTATTCCTGTGTTGCTGCTAAATGTGTTTTATTCTGATTTTCTCGTGTATTTGTACAAAACCTACTATGTGGTGCTGCTGTTTGCTTATGTGCCCAGAGGAAGGCGACTGGGTGCGTGGCATGGAGCCCTGAGGGCCTGATGTTATTGGAGAGCTGGTCCTGGAAGAAAATAGGCCTGTGTAAACACGAGGGGGATGAGAGGGATGCTGGCTCAGTGACGCCACTGCATGTTGTTAATGTAAATATTTTTATTTTATTCTTCCTTTGTTTCAACAATAAAAGGGCAGGAATTGACTTGTACGCAAAATACAAATTTCACTTAGAAGCCCAAAATTGTCCGAGGCTATTTGTTGTGATTTGGTTTTGTTTGCTTACGTGCCAAAAGGTTCCCCTGCTTATCTGGATGGTTTTACCACAATCCCATGCAAAGATTTTCTCTTCATCACCGTTGCACAAAGGGCACAACTGAGGATCCCAGACCACCACCATTCAGTGCTTCTTCTGACTTGATTTTCAGTGAGGAAGACCAATTGGAAATCTTATGGCTCTTATTACAGCACCCAGCCTCTGCTAAAAGGTTTTCTTTGTGGTATGTCTTCTGTGTTTTTATGCCAGAAAGATTACCTCATGTATCCATGTATAACGTGAGTGAATTAAAAACAAGCACAGGAGGTGGATTTGTCACACTGGCTTATCTGAAGGTTTAGTATGAACTGCTTCTCCTAAAATCTATTGTGGTTTTTTTTACAGCCGCCACAGCACTTATGTCCCTCTTCAAGAAAAACAATTAATTCTTTTTTTTCATTTGTCACTGCTACCATATTATTTCTCTGCCGGTCTCAAACAATACAGCAGCACATTTCAACTGCTCAGAGTATAGGAAATTTAAAAACTACTGTAAAAAATGAATGAATGCTGTAAGAAATAAAAAATGTTGGCGAGTAGGGAAGAAAGAACGCGTAATTCGAAGGGAATACAATTATTTTTCCTTCCCACACTCTTGCACAAAAGGCAGTCACATGACAGTTCCCTGCTTTTGGCATTAGTCAGCTGCTGTATTCGCTTCTAACATTTGTTGATCATTTTCTCTCATTTGTGCCTGTGTGTATAAATCTGGTTATTTACATGAAAAAATGTGCTGCCAGTAAATATTGTTATGTCCCTGAAGAGCTACATTGTGTTAGCCTTCTGATATTTATATGTCCACATGCAACTAATCAGCTTCAGTGGAACGTAAACAGTAGATGTCTGTTAGCCTCCTTCTGAAGGTCAGTGGACAAAATAAAAAGCATCAAGGTCACCTGAAGCAGTTTCAGGCTGTTTTATGCCATAGTTTATCCTATTTCTTTATATACATTCTTTTTCCTTTGGGTGAGGATCGGAACTGATGGCACTTACAGGCAAGAGATTTGTTTGTGAACAAGTTAATTGTGATGCTGCCTGCTGTGCATACATATAGTTCATAGTAAGCTTTCTTTCGCCCTAAATTTGCATTCCTTGTTTTAACCATTACTGTAATAAGCATCTGCATAAAAAGAATGCTAGAAAAGAAATTAGGAAACGCACTTGCAATTGTAGTATGATCCTCTTTATAATAACACCTTTAATTCGTGTAGCATGACCAATGCAATTCCTGTCTACTGGCTTTGTGGTTTATTCAGCTCTTAGTATGGAATGAGAAAGAATTCTGTAATTAATGAAGCTGATTCCCACAGTATTCCTACCAAAAATATATGTGTGTATTTAGAATCATATTTAATACTGCTACTTTGTCAGTATCTGAGGACTAGCCAACTCGGGATATTCTGATTCTGTGATTCTATTCCTATATTTATACTGTACCAATGCTGCTAAATTTCAAGGTCTCTTCCTTTCAATTTACCTGTCCTACCTGGTCTTGATGCATGCAGTGGTACTATGGTGGAGCTTCAGTGCTTGTCATACCAACAGAAGCAGCAAAGTTGAGAGTGTAAAAACAAAGTCTCTGTAATTTTGCACTGGGGAAATAATCAAATTAACCCCCCAGACTGGCTCTTGGAAAGTAAGATAAATCCCTTTATGACAAGTAATAATTTACTTCTCTCAAACCTTTCAACACTAAGCAGAACTCAGACACTACATAAACATATGTACATCTTGGATTAATTATACATGCCTTCCAATTCCCCTACAAGTAATTCAGCACAAGGATAATGCAAGAACACACTAAATATTCTGATGGTTGACATTAGAAAATGTAATCTCTCGTTCAAGGGGAAGCTGGATTTATTACCATGAGTGTAGCTTTTGCATGTTGTAGGTGACACACTAGGAAGTTCTTTCAGACTGGGTATGTTTCAAAGCAGATCTGAGCAAAAGGTAGGTGTAGGGCCTTATACAAGGTGAAGTCCTGTCCTTGGCCTGCTGAGCTGTGGAGTTCATTGTCATGGGATGCTTTTGACAGAAAAAGTGATGGGGAATAGGGCCAGCACTGGCTTTGAAATCCAGTAGTTAATTTGATTTCCAGTTATTTGTTAGTTTTAGGTGGAAGGAAGGATCATCTGTAGTTATCCATCTGTCACAGTGTCTTTCCAGTCATCTCTGACTAACCATTATTGGGACTGGTTATTAGGTCTGCAGTACCTTCGGTCTGACCCACACTTCAAGCTCCATGAATTACTCTAGTCAGAGTTCAGAGCATCTACATACCATAGGTGCCAGTTTTGTGCTTTGTCCTATACCACTGCTATTTATAAGCAAGTCCTAGAAGAACTTACTAGCTGGTACATATGTAATCATCTCTCTTTAATAAGTTTTAAATCCCTCTTCCCAGTTACCAAATGCCTGTGAGTACAAGTGTTGCAGGATTTCCTGAGTAATGCTTCTCTGTCTGTTTTATTGGCTACCTTGTGATTTTGTAAACCTTGAGCTCATCTTTCTTCAGTCTTCTCCAAATTAAGGCATCAAAGTCCTGCTGGTCTCTCCTCCAAAATCAGCCTGCTTCATCCCCATGATCACATTAAAGACCTTTTCTCTGTGTCTGCTCAAATTTCACTGTGCTTTTCATGCTCACACTCTGGTCCTCACATCTCGAAATCTGGACTCACAAATGCTTCTCATAGCAGAAAAATGGTGCCTTTTATCCTCTCTAATACATTTCATTGTTTTTATTATTTTCTTTGGGGGAGGGAGGAGGGGGCTGCTACATCATAGTATATTGAAGGTACCCCTAATTTTAGGCATAAAAAAAAAATAAAATTCCCTCTTATTCTGTATGTTTCTCAAGTGGTTTATCAACCTATTTAATAAAATGTACATGTGGTTTTGCATTTAAAATGTTATATGTTTAATATTCAGACCTTGGTTGGTTATTGTTTTTTTTTAAGTGCTCTACCTACTGCTTTCTCCTGTCACTGTAAATGTGTGTATACATTATTTGTGCATAAGGTACACAATACTTCTGAGCTGTCATTTTAGCACAGGATCCAATGCTAACAGAAGAACAATCCTGGGCTTAGCTACCAGGATGCACAGATCCTTCAAAACAATGCACAAGAAAAACCAGCTTCTCCTGCATGTTTGGTTTTGCTCTTAGGAAAGTACTAAACCTAAGAAAGCAGAGCTTTGGTACTCTAATGAGCCAGTTTGCTTCAAGATTCAATATACATTTTTTCTTGTTGGCTTCTAAAGTGAGTAGAATGAGTACTGTGTAGTCTAATAAATGAGACAAAACTGCCTATCCCTGGTACCAAGGCAGGAGAAAAAAAAAAAAAAAAATCAGCCTCTGGAATAAGTGCTTTGCTACTAACTTTAATCAAACAGACATATTTTGGATCATTCTTGGGGAGACGTTTTGCTGCATTCATTGATAGCTCTCAAAGGGTCAAGGTAGGAGAAGCTTCTAAGTCTGCAGGTTTTCGTTGACATAATTTGGTTTCTGTGCTCTGGTAACATTGATTCTGGTGGTAACAGTTACATTTTTTCAGGTAGTAGAAAAAAACAGTTTCAAAATACCTGATTTTGTAAAACATTTGTCCCTGACATGACCTTAATATAGAAAGAAATGTCTCTGAATGTCGATGATGTCATACATAAGACTTAAAATGCCAGATGTATGAATCTAGATAAAAGTTCTCTCTGTGACATAGGACGTGAGACAACCATGTTGTGTAAAGTACTCTGAACAGCACTACGTAGGAGTTGTAAAATTGGTGATTTCCATATCAGAGAAGCTGTAAGCAGCTGTACTCCGATCTGTGAACAGCAAACATGGAAATAAGAACTTAGCTGATCATTTGGTTCTCCTGAATACAAAGTGAAAACTGTACCCACTTTGGTTGTAATTTAGTTCCTGTTCCTAGCAATGAAAACATTACATGCAGAACTCTCCAGTGAAGTTGGTATAAATTCTGTGCAGAGGGAGATAGTGGAAATAGCACAAGATAGCCCTAACCCTGCTTCAATGATTATGCAGTGTTAGCATACACAGACATTGCTACTGAATAGAGGTAAAAGATTTGTAGATTGTTTTAAGAGAAGACAGCTGATTAACTGGCCTGTATTTTGTTCCAAAACTGAATCTGAAGTATTGGCTTCTATCAACATTTGTCAGCAAACCCTCCTCAAGTAGTTTTGTTGGGATTCAGGACTGTGTCCCTACAAAAGAGCTCTACAATTTGTTTCATTCTTGAGCCTTTGCTTACCAACCTGGGATTATCTTTATGCCCCTACTTGTCCCGTCCTTTGTCTTCTCACATTTCTACCTTGCACTGTTCACATTACCAGCATTTCCATAATGCGGTCCAGGTATGCCATACCTGGCAGCAGAGTACTTCAGACAGGTTTCTGTCTGTTGTTATTTTCATATCATCCATTGTCACTTTTGTCCATTAAATGTGATTAACCATTTCTCTGCTACACAGATACCTTTGCATTTTCACACTTATCTTTCTACACTACTTTCTTGCTAATTGCCATTCCTAAAACTTCATCTGCCAGTTAGACTCCAAATGCATAGTCTATCCCTTGCCCCTTCTGCTTAGCTGCTCTTATTGGCAGGTTGAGCCTCTATTCAGGATGAGCCTTGGGGGTCCTTCCCCCTTCTTTCAGCACTTGATCCCTTCTCCAGTTAGGAGTCACAACGCCTCTGCTCTTTGGCCTCATTTTATGTCGTCTGTGAGAGGAAAGCAAGTAACAAATTTCACTGTTTCTCCTGTTTTGTGCCCACAGATCTGCACCGTGCATACAATTGCAGTACATGAAGATGTTATAGTATTATGTCACACAGTATGTGTGGGATGCATTTTATCAGTCCTTCCAGCTCAGTACAGCATACTGACTAATTCCATGCATTAAAATTGCTGTATTAAATGCAAGTTACAACAGTAATAAATGAGGCTTTATCCACCAGATCCCCAGCATTTTATATTTTACTCTGAAAATCCTTTTATGAGCCCCATTACACGTTAGCACTTATTTTAATTAAACTCATAGCACAGCATGCAGGTTAGTTAACCAGTGCTCCAGAGCTCCATTCAGTTTTAGAGTAAATTAGGAGGCACTTCCAATCGCGTTTATCTGTCGTTCTTCACACGCTGTGCTTGAGCATACATTATAAAAATGGTAATAGAGGATTATATGTCTCCAGGGAACATAATGGGAATGTGAAACATCTCTCTTCTAGGCTGTTTTTTTTCCAATTTAGTTTAGATTCTTGAGTTTTAAAAATGTATTTGATGTTTGACTGCATTTTCATTGTCTGCATTAAAGGAGCAGGTGACCTCCGCTTCCAAGCCAGAGGACTATAAAGCTGCCTCACTATATTAAACCCCTTATTGTGAATCTCAGCAAAAAAACAATTGGTTTATAGGGCTGAAAATGCTTGCTGCTTCAACGATTGGAGTCAAATCCTGCCAGTAGCCAAAGCTAATTTGATGGGTGTTGCTTGTAGAATGCCTCTCCTGCATCTTTTTCTACTTTTCATTCGCAAGGCTTTCAGCCCCAAAGTGTTGTGTTTGAAAAAGATGAGAAGAAGAATTTGGTTTTAGGGAATGCAGTGACACAGTCCTTTGTTAAATCTGCTTTGACGTGTCTCTGCATTGACATCTAGCGTCCATGCAGAAAGACCTTTAGATTACTCACAGCCGTATTGGCAATATTCATCTCTAAACTTTTAAAGATTTCTCCATGTGTAGCTATTAAAACTTACTTTTAACAATACCAGGTCAACCAGGAGGTGCTACCAATGGGGAAAACACAAGAATCCTCCTGCACTTAACGTTCTGTGTTATGCGCTGACATCCATATATTTTTGTGTTCCACGTTTCTCCAGAAACCCATAGAAATATGACCCTTTTTAAAGTTATCCTGTGGACATCTGCAAAATATGTTAGTCTGTTATCTTCTCTTAGAGCATACAGCAACTGTGAACCAGTATTCAATACAGATTTTATGAAGTATTGTAATTCTGTAATCAGATATTACTCTTTCTTTCATTAAGCAAGAGCTTCTGTCAATGATAGAAGGCTGTTAAGCCCTGTCTTCATTAAACTCCATCATATCCCTAAAAGCTGATTAACAAAGAACTCTTCTTATCTACTGTTACCTTCACAATAACAAGTTACTTTGCTGTTTATCCAGATAGTGGTAAAAATTCAAAGCTGCTACAAAAGAATTTGCTGTTTTGCTTATGCAAAATGTTGAACGGTGGCAGCAAGCAATTAGTTGTGCTGCTGCTGTATACTTTGCTTCAAAAGCAACTCCACCTTCACAATACTTCCTACTCTTTCAGTCAGCATTAGGTGCTTATGTTGGGATAGCACGCACAAGAGTTACACTAGAGTCCTAGATCCACCATGCCAGACCATAGACCAATATGGAAAAGCCATTCCCTATTCTGGAAATTCCCTGTAGCTTCATATTTTAAGTATTTCCATTGTCAGAATCCATTTCAAAGAAAGTTATTTGAATTATAGTACTTGACAAAAGCTTGAAAAGTAACATTTGGTACATTATCTCTTGAATCATAAGAAGAAAATCCATCCTATTAAGAACTTGGTATCAAAATTTGTAACATGCAGGCATAGGCATTAGCTGCAGATTTATTTGGCAAACTTGTATGGAGGATCATTGACTTTTACTTTCAAGGCACCAGAGGGCTAAAATCTGCAAGAGCCTTGGACTTGCACTGCCATTTTATCATGATATCAGATCGAGTTGGCAGCTAAGATTTCTTGTGTGTATCTATGTTTTGTTGATCTTGTAAATGATAAAGTTGCAACACCATCTTTCTCACTCCAAGACTGACTTATAGTACAGGTATAAATCTTACCCTCTGAGCAGGGAAACGCTTTCCATTTCTCAGCAGCAAGCCCTCTAGCAGCTTGAGTGCCCTGACAGGCTGTGATAGGAAGGTCTTCCAGTCTTTTAACCAACAAAACTTGGTGGTTAATTTGTCTTTATTGACAGTCTGAAGCATAGCAGGTGACAGCCATTAACACTGCTTCCAAATCATTAAGAGTAGTGCGGCAGCCTTATTAGAGCCAGCTGGATTTGGAAAGAAATGATCTATCAAGGAAAGTGATCTGAAAATTTCAGTTAACTAACAAAGAAGAAACCTCTTTTTGTAGCTTCAGGAGAAGAGTAGGACAAGTCCAAGGTGCGCACTGTGTGCAGCTCCTGGCCAAGACTGACTGGGTGGCTCTAAAGTACTTGTGGGCTCCATTGTTTCATGGCTGTTCTTGTGTTTTAGTCCTCTGGCCAGCCCTGTCTCAGTATTTCTTAAGCTCTAGAAGAGCTCCCTCTTGGTTTGGTGATACCTGGCACAACAGGAAATTTCTGATGTACAAATAATGAAGTTTGCCTTGCAGAGGTGGGAAACTTTTGATGAAACAGAGGTAGAACAGCCTTTAACCTTTTCTGTGAAGGTCAGAGGAGGGTGATAAAATATTTCCCACACTTTCTGGAAAAGTATTTTTTATCAGTTTCTGTGGATCTGTGTCAAATATTTACTCTCTTCTTCCTTCCAGTGTTATATTAACTTAATTACTTGTTACATTAGCTCAACTAGCAGTGAATCTGTACTAAAATTACCTGCCGAATCAATAGGTCCAGAAGAAGACTGACAGCATCATTAAAATGTATCCTGCTTAGAGTATTCATAATTTACCTATATGTGATCATGAGCAGTAGAGGAATGTGACAGTGATTTCATTCAGAGCTGTGGGTACTGACAGAGTCTTTAATCTGAAAGTGCTTTATAGTGAGAATTACAAATACACGTTTGTATCTATCCTTGTTATGATCCATCAGCCACCCTGACTTCCCAGCCCTGGCACTCAGTGCTTCCAGCAATGCCAGATCCTGGCTTTGTGCTGTCTGTGGAAGTCAGCAGCGGTTGCAGCTGGAAGCATCACGTTGCTGCAGCAACACATCACCCCCACCAGGGACCACGTTGCCTCGGCGACACCAGGTGGGCAGATGCTGTTAGATCAAATTGTCTCAAGGCGGCTACCCCCAGAAAGTGGGGCAGCCTTGGCCTTTAGGGGAGAAGGGTCAGTGAGCAGGAGTGGGTGGCCCCTCTGTGGGTCTGTTCACAGCCTGATTTTGAATGAGGAGGCTGACCGGTGTGCATTTCCTTGCAGATGGTGAGACAGGGCTACTGCCAAAAGGAGCTTACTGTTTAATGTGTTAAGATAAGACAGCGGGAAGGACAATGTCAGCAGGAGGGGATTAGCTGAAGGGAGCAAGTGCTGAGGCCATCGTTCTTGGTTTATATAATCAGGACCTGCAAATGTATTGCAACATCAGAAATAATTGGAGAGCAATGTCTCTTGTTACACTATGCATCTATGAACGGAGGTAATCATGTACATTCATTCTAGAATAGTCTAGTATTGCATTACGGTGGATAAATATTGCAAAGTGTCTTGTAGGCAGAGGATTAAATATTGATTTACAAAGGCAAATACTCTATTAAGATTGTTAGACATAATACCTCCCACCCAGGTGACTGTAGGCAGTCCAGCAGTCAGACCCAACTGGTAGGAAAATGGTGACAGGTTTCCAAGAGCCCAGAGGTCCTTTATCACAACTGTGATCAGCACCAGAATTCACTCTGTGGATTTCACTGGAGCCACCTGTGTAACTGCTAATAACAGAAAAGGGTTCAAAGTCTGATGCGTAGACATCAGTTATCCATGGCATTTGAAGAGCAATTTGAAAAACAAGATGGTAAAGGACAGAAGAATTTGCAACAGAACGACAGGTAATTTCCTTATCACTTATGTTTTCGGGTAGGAATCTTTTCTCCCTTCACACTGTTGGATTGAGAAGCCTCTTGCCTACTGTAATTAGCTCTTGAATAAACAGCATATTTTGAACACAAGCCTCTGTGTCCTGTTTTTGTGTGTTAGCTATAATTAGGGTTTGATTTGTTTGATTGGTTGTTCTTTTAAGCCTTGCACTGATTCTTGCAGAAGAGCATAGCTTGCTTTAAGGGGTCTAGTGTTTCTTTTAGCTTCTAGAAACATCATTATACGCTGTAGCATAATATCTCAGCTATATTACCTTACATGTTTAAAAGTAAACACTTTCCGTATTTATCATTGTAGCCTTCCTGCTTGATGCAGCCTTGTATTTCTGATATTTAGCTTTAACCTCTGCACCCCTCTTCATACATTTTCTGCAATACATTATCTGTCTTTATTCTCACAATGAAAACTATGCTTAATTGTGTTTACAAAGGCTTCCTGAACTGTGAGAATTGTTTCTCAGTGAGTGTGGTTTTGCATCATTCAGCCTTGAAAGGGTGCAGTTTTCCCTGACCTCTTGCTGTTTTTTTCTCAGTGACTCTGGTAATTGCCTCAGCAGCTTTGGGATTCACATTTTCCTTTCTCATACAGGAAAGATCCAACCTTTACTTACCCCCTCCCAGCTGAATCACATAGTCCCCTCTTTTGTGAGCCTTCTCTGGCTCAGCCATACCAGCGTTTTAGCTTCTGTGAATGCAAACTCGTTTCTCTCGTCTGAAATAAACTCTGCCACAAAGTTCATTTTTCTGGCTCATCATTTTACACCCCTTGCAGTGATTTTCTCTGTGTTCTCTCTTCTCTCTCTGCATCAAACACATTTCTTATCAAAATCCTTCATGATCTCTGTTCAACTGATCGTTTACAGTCTTCAGTAGTCTTTTATCCAGAGTTGTCCACCATCACCATTCCAAACTGCCATTTCTCCCCATCACAGCTGGTCAGTGCTGAAGCACCTTCAGAGACCAGCGTGCCTCACTGACTGTGCACTCCCACCTGTCTGGGCTATTCGTCTTTCTTGCACCACATTCCTAAACTTAGAAAGCCTCAGAGAGGAGACTTGTCTTTTGTTCTTCTCAGGGCACTGAAAAATGGCAGCTCCCTAAACTGCACTGCTAGTAATGCATCCCAAATGTACGCATTTGTGATTCTAATGTCACCTCAAAGCTGCTTTGTCCCCACGCTGATGCTCCTCCACTTTATCTGCTGTTAGCAAGGGAGTTCTCTTTCAATCCGCTGCAGTGATGTCAGTTCCCTGATGTTTAATTTGCAGTCAGCAAGAAACTAGGCAACATGCAGACAAAAAAAAGACTGTTTCTTATCTTTCTTCACACCCTTTTAAAGGTGACTTTTCTGAGTCACAGCTAATGTAAACCATCTGAAAAAGATACAGCCCAGACCTATCCTATGGCTTACAGAAACCTAAGAGATTGTTTTGTGTTTGCACTACTGGTGTGTGTTCTTAAAATAAGCACCCTGTGGGTCAAGTCCTTCTTCACATTTGGTAGAGTTCATTTCCCTTGTCGCCCACAGCAGTCTTCAATGCACAGAACACTGATTTGTCAATGAAACAGCAAGATTGGTGGCAAAGTTTGGCTCTTCCTCTGAGTTTACAGGAGAACCTGAGTGCAAGGGATATGCACTGTAGTTGTTCCTTTGTTTGTATTTAATAATATGAGAAACAAGAATGTAATTACGCTGTCTGACTCGATCTCCTCCCTGTCTCTAAGTATCTGAGCTCTTTGAAATAAAAGCGGGTGATAATGCAGCTTTTTCTGACAGTTGAGAGCATCCCGGAAGCAGATGAGGAGTGATTCTGCCCAGACCATTCTGAATTGTGCAGTTTCCATCTGACAGCAGCTTCCTGCTGAGCCGTCTTTCATATGGAGGAACGTGGCCATCACGAACAGTATTTGGAGTACCAAAAAATGATCAGTGTTAGAAGAACAATGTTTTCTGTTTCTTTTCTTTGTATACTTGACAACCCAGTCAGATAGTGCTAGCTTCACTTTTTCCCATGAACAGCTGGCTAATTTCTCCTTGTCAGAAATCACTCTTAAGCATGCTATTAGACTTAAGGATGCAATGTTAAAATGAGGTTTGGCTCAGAGAGCACCTATTTCTGTTTAGCTATTTTAGCTATTTGTTTTCTGTTTAGCTTTGTACAGCCAAGTGAACTCACTTCACTTCTACTCTCCTCCCCTTTTAAAGCACAGCACAGTGTTACATAAGATTTGCTGCCAAAGATTTCTGAAAACTGAAAGTATTTTATAAAAAGAGTGTTTCAAGCTCACAATTTTGGCTGGCCGGAGACTAAAATGAAGACATAAGAAAGAGCAAAGGCAAGAAAGGAGTGGAAGACACAAAAAAGGATCAATTGAGCTGCCTGACACCGAGGAAGAGGGCTTGAGCTTGCACCCTTTGGAGGCAGCTCAGGGCTAACAGTGAAAGAATCACTGAGCTGTGTTAGACCTGAGCAAGGAGTAATCATAGTGAGCCTGAACTGCAGGGCAATGCTGGGGAGGTACAGCAGAACAAATCAATGAGAAAACAGTTCATTGATGAAACTGCCCAAATTAAGCAGGGAGGAATGCTGCTGTAGTATATAAACACTTTAATTGCAAAGTTGTTGAACGTGAGCTGTCCTAGAAACTGGCAGTGTAGGCTGTTATTGCTACTTCCTGGGCTATGTGACAGACACAAAGACAGACTGTGACATTTTCCACTTAGTGATGGGGATATGAAACTGTAAAAAAAGAAGAGAGAGAAGAGTTTATCTCAAAAGCAATGGGCTGCTGTTTTCTCAAGGCCTTCCTGCTTCACTTTCAAAGAAACACCGTGGAAACAAAGTGACTGTCAGGAAAGGAGAAATCCTCCACAGAAAGAATAGTGTTGTAAATCATCTTTCAATTTTCAGAACCTGGTTAGAGAATTTGAGCAAGGGAAAAATGTATTTCAGCTGATTGGGATCAAAATCCGAAAGTCTCAGAGATGCCAAAAACTAGTCCAGATAGATAAGCCAACAATTAACTGGTGAAAAAAAAAA
>PPHD01014834.1:0-16455 GCA_002909625.1 Bambusicola thoracicus | reverse complement strand
GGATGTGGCTCTGGGCAGCCTGGGCTGGTGGTTGGTGACCCTGCACACAGCAGGGGGTTGAAACTATATGATCATTGTGGACCTTTTCAACCCAGGCCATTCTATGATATGATTCTAGTAATAGAAAGCTTTGTTAATTCAAACTCACTACAAGTTCAGATTAAAAAATAGCTGTGCTATTGTCAGAGCAGTTCACAAGATCCTTCTTACCTTCTCAAAATCTTTCTCTGGCCGCTCCTCAATCTGTAAAACAAAGGTTTAAAAGGAAGCATTAGATAATGAAGTACAGGAGAAGGCAATACGATGTCAGAAGTGCAATCCTTAAACCTTTGAGATACTTTTCATTAGCAATTTCTCTAATGAACCTAAAGCAACAACTTACTTAAGCAGAGAGATCAAAGTTGTTCAAATGAAAGGTGAACAAACTTCCAGATCAAGACAGCTTCTTGAAGGTACAGTTTTATGGACTTGAAATAAATTGAAGCACCTCCACCCCTCACTGTAAAAAGCAAGGCACCAACTTAGGTCTGAAGGACTGGATTGCATCCACACCTCTCCCAAAAAGAAGAGGAAAAAAGTAAAAGAGAAACGTAAAGCTCAGAACCTCCAATATGTTCAGTATTCTCCTTCTGTGAGGAAAGGCATCTGACTTCAAGCAAAAATCGACGTAAGGCTGAGACGACCAAAAGTGACCCTGCAGTCACATATCTGGGACCAGCTCAAAGTCTAAACAAACAGCTGGTCTGTGATTTCAGAACTTCCCAGGAATTCACTGATTCGGATGACCGAACTTACGCTAAAAGTAGCCCAGAAGAAAAAAGACTGGAGCCAAAGCAGCATTCAGGAGCAAGATTAGCAGGTACCAAGACAATGCTCAGAAGACAGAGGAGAACCACATACAACCTGGGCAGATCCAAAAAGCCCATATGGCAGCTTCTGGGAACGCTCAGTACAGCAATCAAGATGGTTTCCGGAAAAGATACTTCTCAAAAACAAACAGCTTACCCAGATCAAGAGCCTAAGAGAGCTAAAGAGAAGAGTGATTTTGAAATGGCTGAGAAAGCAACGAAGATCTGCTTCAGAGGAAGGCAGGGCAAAGCTGAGGTTAAGCTAATAATGCATTTCATCGGAGAGAACTAACTCAAAACTTCCATCTCTTTCCAATCAGTCAGCACTCATATTCTTTTTCCTTGGAGTTACGCACAGCAATGTGTGGATGACCCCACTTATTACGTTATACTTTGCCCACAGTACCCTATTACTTCCATTCCTGGACAGCATAGGTTTCATTTGGCAGCTTTCTAGCCCAAACACTGCTTTGCTGTGTAACAAGAGAGTTGTGAAGGTATCAGTACTGGCGTGTTACCACAGATTAACGCACACACACACACAGTTTTTTATATCCATGAATTTATATACTGCCTTTGGCAAAACCTGCATGATGGCTTCAGGGCACAAATGAAAACATTGCTTTTCTTCAGTGGTCTGTAGAATAAGGATGAAAAGATGTTTTTAATAAGATGAAAAAAATCAAGATTTACTCTCTCCTTTAAGTGAAGCATCACATGAGTCAAATAACAGCTTCCACTTACAAAGGGAAAGACATTAAAGCTAATGTGTTGAAAGATACGCATGCAGTGGATGTTTCTACTCGGCTCTCATTCCCATACTGTGATGTTTGCTGCGGATTCGTTGCAAAACAATCTTCAATAATTGAGACTTAGGATAGGATGCAATCATTCAAAGCTATTAAGTCACTTTTTAAATCTGTGTGGTTTCAAAAATAACAGGAGATTTCATTTAGCCTAGCGATGCTCTGCTACACACGTCTATTTGGTGCCACAAGTGAAACAGCCACAGCATTTTCTCCTTGAGTAAGAATCACTGCTGATTATTTCATCTGTTTTAAGCAAAGCCATTTCCCTTAGCCCAGCATCACTTCATTACAAAGATGTAATGTTATGTTTATAAGGCAGCGATGCCACAAAAGCTGTAACGAGTGTCTTGTGAGTGACAGAAGCCTGCCTGATATGAATGTTTCCATAGCTCTCATTCAGCTCACTGATGGAGTGCTTTCCAAGCACAGGCAGCCAGCAGGGGGAACCCCAGCTGTTCATCCTTCAGCCTGCCTCCAAGGAGTCCTCAGGCATCTGATCCAGTAAGAAATCAAAGGGGGACCAAGGAAAATCTCTTTATTTGAAGTCACACAAACCTCTTGTCTGAAAAACTTACCTTCCAGATCTACATGCAAGGAAAAGTAGTGTAAGCAGCTAGACTGAAAACAAGTGTTCCACCTTCACTGTGCTACACCCAGCATACTTGCTGAGAGAGAGATTAGGAGGAATTCACTTAATGATACATGACCTTGAATTTATGGAACACTGTCATCTTACGTTTCTACAAAGGCATGGGTATGTCTCTCACCAGATTATCCCCTTCACTGTCAACAGGTTGGGCAATTCGTGTCTTAGCGTACAAGAAAAGAAGGTAAGGCAGGCAATCTTCTGAGGAACCCCAGCACACACACCTTTGCTTTGGCGAGAGCAATAGGCTGCGCTTTGTAAAAAGCAGTGTGGTGGGATCAGAGTTCAGCCTCTTCTGAAAGTCAGATCAGAAGAAATCCTGAGACACGTTACAAAAATGTCAGCAATATCAGAGGCTTACCGCAGCTGGAAACTCAACAAGAGCAAAAGCATCCTTACAAGCCTATATATGGGTATAGTGCCTATTTTTCATGGACACAAAATCACTTTAGCACAGTGTCTGAAAAACTATTCCTCTCCACACCACAGAGGACTGGCAGGGCGACCCTTGAAGCTGTTCTGTCAGTGACTGCCCAGGCCAGGCCGTGAGCCTGCAGCAGCACTGCAGTGTGTCTGACACAAGGGCTCCAACACCTCCTGTGCAGCCCTGAGGCCTGGTGGCAGTTCTGCATTACGTCCCAGCTGCACAGGAGAGGAAAAGTTACCCATATCTCTAAGTCAGTTGGCATCCCCCACCTCTCTGGGCAACCTGCCTCATAGCCTATACCGTAGAAAGCTTCTTCCTTATGGCCAGTCTAAATCTCCCCTCTTCTGGTTTGAAACCGTTTCCCCTTGTCCTATCACAGCAGACCCTGCTAAAGAGCCCGTGCCCTTCCTTCTCATACCTCTCCTGGCATACTGAAAGCACATTATCAGGTCTTCCTGGATCTTGCACTTAGATCATCACTTCCTCATAAAAGCAAGGCCTTGGCTGTGACAGATCTCGTTAAGATCGTTTCCTGCTCTTGAAGCAGTGCAGGAGGGCCTGAAAGGAAAAGCGTGGCCCACACTGAAGAGCCAGCAGAGCAACCCATCCATCCACAACCGTACCCCTCTGGCTGCTTGGCAGGGGCTCCGGGTGGCTCAGGGATCCCGAGTGTGTCCGATAGGAAGAGCCACCTTAACACCAGCAATTCGCACTGAAAAACACCGCTGAACTTTGTCAGCTCTCAAGTGGATGTGTCACAACTATCCTCACTCAGGAATGCATGTTATGCCAAAGCTCGTTTTTTAAACAAACTTATCAGTGTCGGAAATACGAGTGAGCATTGGAGAGGTCTAAGCAGACGCAGGCCCTGCCAGCGCCCAACGTAAATCTTTTGGTGCAAGGAAAAGGTAAAGCTTCAGCACACAGATAACTGCTTCCATGCAAAATAAATCGGTTGCTGTCTTCATTTCATTGCTGGCAAGAATGTGATAAGCTTCTTCAAACGAGAAACGCCGTTCACAGCCATGCTTTAATTCACATCCCGAGGCCTGCCCTCGCTGAGTGGCACTGCATCTCCAGCCACAAGCTGGCAAAACTACTGTAGCTTTTGGCACGCTGCTTAATGAACAGTGATAAGGGGAGAAACAGAATTCTCAGAGGGGATTTAAGTGACGGCATATCTCGCTCTTTAATTCACAAAGTTACATTCAAAAGTTTTCCCTTCTCAATGTCTAATTCCTCATGAGAGTCAATCAAGCTAGGGAATGGCTCAATTCCATTCTTCTGCCTCTCAAACACAAGAAAAATCATATTTACCTTCAGTGTTAGGCACTGATTTTTATCAGAGCACACAGACATTGTGAACTATCAAACCAGTAGGTGACAAAAGCTTGCTGGAAACCCAGCCTGTTCAGCCCTGAGTGCTTCCTGTCTCCTTGCAGACCAAATTCAGTGTGGCATCTCTCCAGTTTCTGGGCTGACACAACAAACCACCTCCACCCACTTGCATGCAAGCAGCCCAAACTGTAAGCAGAGAATCAAAATAAGAAAAATCCCCTACAAGTCCCAGGAGGGACAAACTGTGTTTTGTTATTGCTAAGAGCAACTTGCACTAATGACTCGGAACGCGTGCAAAAGAACACATAATGGAAGCCAAAGTCAACGTAGGGGTAACCAATTCTTACACTTTAAGGGCCTTAATGGCATCCCTGGCAATACTAATAATTTTTTTTGCCTTGTGGATAATTAAAATTCAGTGTTAAGGCCTTTATTCACACACTTTATTCAGCACCTTTCTCAGATGGGAGGACAGGGTTTCCATGACCCGAAGGCTTGCCCAATTCCTGCTGAAGGTAAGCAGCATAAACATGTGGGCAGCGCTCAGGCACCCATCCCCGCTATGCTGCAGGCACTCTGTGCAATTCCAGCTGTGGAACAAAGTACCAAGGAACTGCAGGCCATGTCTAGGGGGAACCGTGTGATGGAAGACACCAGATATGATGCCATTCATCACTGCAGGCAGTCTGCGCTACTGAACAACACCACTCCAAATTTCCATGGTACAGCCTACCTCGCTTCTTGCTGTGCTAGCTTGAGCATCCAGATATTCCCCTTTAAAATCCACCAAGGCAATAGATGTTATGATTAGAGAGGCCTGCTATGTGTTAATTCACATCACCATCCTGATCACTCTGCATCTTGAGGATGTGGTAGGCAATCCGTAACACGTGTCCTCCATCACCGCATTACTGCTTCACTAAGAGGAGCACCAAAAAGCAGCACCACGCTTCCAAACACACTCACTGTGTTACAGATGGGTTTACCGTAAGCTGCACATTTCCTGTAAAAGGAAAGCTGTCACCACGCTATCAGGCCTTGCTCTGAAACTAAGAACAAAGTATTCAGAGGTGGGAACACCTAGATGGAACAAGAGAAAACAGCGACATGCCACTGAAAAGAGGAGTTCTATCTTTCTATCTATACTTTCTATCAGTAAGAAGCAGGGGATAAAGTAGACGTCATGGCCAACTACAGTCACAGCAGTTGCACAACCTTTAGTGTTTGTGCCTTGCCCAGCCATGACCACTCAGGAGTTCATGATGTTATACAAGCTAACACATATTACCTCTAGCACTTCATGATGCTAGAGACTCTGCTGTGCCTGGTAGTCTACAAGTATGTTCAACTCCAGTTTCTAGATAGCCCTGCAGCAACACCACCATACTGCTAATGGAGAGAAACTAGAACGCTGCAGTAAGTTTTAGGGTTTCCTGATTGCAACAGCCATAGGAGATGCAGCACTATCCATCAACAATGCAATCTTTTCCTCACTATCCCTGCCAGCGTGCTTAAATTTCTATGCAAATGTTGGGTACCCTCTGGGTTCCTGTAACAATGCTAATTCTATTTTGTTTTTGTATCTTCTCATCGGGTTCATCCCTTCTTTGTCTCTAGTATCACGTAAGTGGCCCAGTTAATAGAATCAAAAACTATCTCATGAGGGACAGCGACCTCTTTGTGCAGAGAAGAGCATGAAGGACAGAGAAATAAAACAGTTTCAGAGCAAAGGAAAATAGAGGAGCTCACCACTGGACTGGCCCGAGCAGAGCTGGCTCTTGAGGATGCCCGAGATCCCGAACCGAGGTAGCAGCTGTACTCTGAAGGCTGCCGTGAGCAATCCAGGACCAGCAAGCAGAGAGGAGAGAAAAGAATTAGGACTGGGAAAGGAAGCCAGAGAAAATTAAAGCACTGCATAGTTACAGAAATGGTTACATGCAGCTGGACAAAGGAAGAGCAGTTAAAGTCAGAGAACAGACACTTCAAGTGTTAATCTGAAAAGAATGAGGCGAACAGTAGTTCTAGTCCAAGTTTACCGAGGAAAAAGTTTTGATTCAATTCACAGCATGGCAGAACAAGAACAGTAACTTGTATTTAAATACCTTAGGATACCATTCACAATCAAAAAGCTCTGGATTTCTATACAAAAGGCTCAGTCCTACTTGTTTTTTGAGAGCTCTGACGCTCTCCAGAGAGCCTTCTTGTTCTTCCAACATTGTGCCCATATAGAATGGATCCATGTTCCACAGGCCAAAGCAATAACCAGCCAGCTCTACAGTGATACAAGCAGAAATCAAGACCATCTCAGACAATGAAGAACCTTCCTGATTTACCAGCACCTGCAGCCTTCACCTCCTGCCAAAGGAGGTATTTTAGCCCTTCATAAAAGCAAATACCAAAGCAGTGATGCAGAGCAGACAGGGCTGGCTTGCTGCTGACAAGGGCAAAGAATGCTTGTATCCTGCTTTCTTTTCAGAGCTTATAATGCAGTGGGAGTACAGAATGGAAATGAAAGTTTGACGCAGCAGGGAAACAGACCTAGAACGCACCCTGTGTATTAATTTTAGAACTACTCCCTGTGTTTTTCAATTTCAAAGCAGCAGCTTTGTACTCAATCTTGTATTAAAACAGGTTTTATAGAACATAAGTGTATGTGAGAGAGTTAGACACATTCACAACAGACACAAGTGAACCAAGTCCCTGGCTATTTGCTAGACATATTGCTTCTCCTTTTACCACTCCCTCCAAGCATTGTGAGAGTGGCCCTTCCAAAGGTCGTGTCAGTGCATCAGATCTACACAAAGCCTGGCACTGAGCAGAGGAAGCAGGCAGCTCAGGGCAGCGACAAGCACGAGTTCAGTCTCCAGTACCTTGAGGAGCTGCGTGACCTCTGAGGGTTTCTTACACAGTCCTTTGTTCTGGGATATGAAATCGAAAGAATTATCATACTTTTGATACGCGTTTACTTTTATTTTATTGGAAGGTTTCTCCATTAGTTGACCTGGACACTACAGGAATCCCCTCAAACTACTACGGAGACACCCAGGCCGTCACTACTGGAGGCCTGCTTTGTTATCTTCCATCATGCGCAGTATAAGGGAAGTTTACAGTACTAACAAATGATATCAGGGTAAGTGGGAAATAACCCTGACTGCAATCCAACACAGGCATAGTTATGAACATGCAGCCACCCACACTGCATTGCCCTCTGACAGCAGAGCAGTGCTATGGGCTTCAGTGATGCTGAAATGCCCACTGGAAACACCACAGCTGTGACAAAACCATGCCATGTGAGGCTGAAGTAACATGCTTCAGCTCTCACACTTGTACAGCCAACCGTGCAACACAAACCAGGCTGGATGTGGCTCTGGGCAGCCTGGTCTGGTGGTTGGCAACCCTGCCCATGGTAGGTGGGTTGAAACCAGATGACCTTTGGGGTCCATTTCAACCCAGGCCATTCTATGATTCTATGAAACCAGAGGGGTGACGATGCACAGCATCTGTGGCACAGTGCTGGATGGGGACAGATGAAGGGGAACAAGCACCAGAGCTGAGTTCACATTCAGACCATTAGCAGTAGGGCTTGTAAACAGCTCTCAGGCCCACAGCCCACTGGGAATTATTTCTCCCCAAAGTAGAACTGTGTCATCTGGAGCTCCGAGACACTTACCTACAAAGGAAGACCTGTCATACAAAGGCTGACAAGCAGCTCAGTGCAGTGCAAACAACAAATCCACTGAATTGCAGGCAGACAATTCCACAAGACAGCCAAACGCAAACAAGGCATAATTGGGAAACAAAAAGTAATTTGAAGCTTGAGATCAATAGCAGCAAGATGCACAGCACTCCTAATGAAGCAGTGTTATGCAACAGGAGGGCCCCCTTCAATGGCTAACGAGGGCTCAGTGGGCATTCTTGAAAGCTTGTTTCCTCCTCCAAGCCAACTACATTGCAAGTTTTTAAACATTGCATTAACAGCTATGCTTGTGCACATCGCAATGCTAACAAAGTAACACTAGGGAAGTGATTCCTTTTTAACGTATATTAATCTCAGTTTGCAGAAGAAAAGTGAGGTCCCAGTGAGCAAAGGGACTTTCTGCACTGCCTTGCCAAGGCACCTGAGCTGGAAGCTATGCGTAGGGGCAGAGCTGAGCTCCCCTTGCTGCAGCAGTGACACCGCCTGGTGCTGGAGGCGATGCATCACCACACCACATAGGTCTGAATTTAGGACGGGGTGGAAGCTTACAGAATCAGTGCCTGCACTCTGCTACAGCAGCAGGCTGTGAGTCTGTCACAGTCCATCCTAAACACTCCTCAGCCTCAAAAAGCCTGAGTTCCGGTAAAGTTACAGTTACTGAAGGACAGAGACACAACAAGGGGGAAATGCAGAACACATCTTACAGCACGAGAACTAGAGGCACTATACCGACGACTCCCGCTGTAAACGCTCTCATCATACACAGACGCCTATGAGTAAAAGACAGAGTCAGAACAATACTGGCACATCTAAGTTCCTGCTTTCACTCTGTAGCATTGCAGATTCACACGGTGCAAGGACCCGGGGGAATGAAGAGCATCTCCTGCAAGCAACCACAAGCAGCATGCAAGTGAAAAACGAACACAACCTCAAGTCAGCAGGCTGGGAAACCCCACAACATACATGCAAAACCTGAATGATCCCCCCACATCCATCACATAGCCATGCATTTCTAGCAGTTCTTTCATCACCAGTTCAATTGGTAAAGTTACCCATGACCAAAATGGCGACATCAATTCTTATACTGTTCATGCCTGTTTGATTTTCATTTCTGGTGCTTGCAAAACATGGGAGAAAACTTATGCCACATGAACCCCAATGGCGAGCCTGTTTTCCAAACTAAAAAGAAAGGAGGAAGATGCACATTGGGCTCCAGTTCTCCCCGTGAGTGTCTAGTTCAGAAAACAGAAGTAATTCTGCCTTTAAGTGTCGAGAACTGAAATGAGCATCACTCAGAGTTTAGGTTTCAATAGGAACCATGGAATTTGGCTAGGAAGGAAGAATTGATGTTGCCTCTCTCCGGTCTGCTCCCGTTCATCCTGAGGGTACACCAAAACAAAGGTGACTGCCTGTGTCCCAAGGGAAGCCCGCAGGAGCCCCACAACTCCACAGGCAGTGGTTGTACAATTCCAATGGGAACAAGAGGAAGGATCAGCAAGACTGTACAAACAGCATCGCACGCATGCACTCAGATAGACCAGACAGGTGACACCAGAACGTGAAAGAAATGGAGCCAATGAGAACTACAGAGGTAAAAGACGGTATGTGCATGGCTGGAAGTGAGTGGCTTCAGTATTTGTGCTTCGAGCGTTAGTACAACAAACCCTGTAACTTCTGGCTGGCAGAGCATCGCTATACAGCAAGGAGGGCTGAGGAAGACAAGCACAACACTTTTTGGCATAGAAAATGAAACAACAAAAAAAGGATGCCTACAGCAGAATTCAGAACCTTGGTAAAAGGTTAGGATTATGACAACAGAAGGAAACCCAGTATAAAGAATATTAGTTGTCTGTGACATAAAAGCATTAGATCTCATCTCCCAAGACAGAGAATACCAAGCAGACGTGCACTTCCTACAGGAAGGGAGGATACCAAAGTATAGAGAAGCACAAGAGTGTAATTTAATTTTAGGTGGTGGTGATCACCTCCCAACACATGTGTGTGCAGCAGCCAGAAAGGGTGTTTCTCCTCACTTCAACCAAAACCAGAAACAGAGCTGCGTGCAAAGACAAATATTTTAAGCTATACATGGTAAGTGTTCCAAAAGGCAGCAAGATCACCTCTTGTGTGTCGCCTTAGCACTGAGAAAACCCAGTTATTCAGGACGAAGATGTGACTACTTAAGTCAGAGCACCGTAAAACAAACTGTTAGTAATCACCTGCGAGATGCAGCACACCTCGGCTCAGCAGGCACGTACTGCTGTGAGTTGGTGTGATGCTCCAGCAGCAGTCCCAGCTCACAGGCCTCGTGCCACCCCCAGCTGTCAGGAGCACAGTGACACAGCCCTGTCCTGCTCAGACCACTGCTTGAGCACCAGCACGCTGCTGCCCAGCTCCATCCGCATGCAGAGGACAATCCAACCTCTCGGGGTACTGGAAAGCTTTGGAACTTTGCTTCTAGCATCGCTTCAGGCAAACAGAGTTGCCTGAAGAACTTGAGTCAATTAACGTTCCCCTTACCTTTGCAAAGCAGTTTAGGCCAAAAGCAAGCAAAGTAACCGTAGGAAAGGGAGGAGCACCAAAGGAAAACTATTTCTGCCAACATGCAAATGGCTTGCCATGACTCTTTCCAATCTTAAAACAAAAAGGGGTTTTTTTTGTTTGTTTGTTTTGGTATTTTTCTTTTTGGTCGTGGCAGTTTCACTAACAGTTACAACAACTCCTGACAATTGGTGCAGATTACTTTCTTATACAAGAGGTTGTATTATCCAAATGAAGTCAGGGTGAGAAGCACAGGCCAGGCGAAACCAGTAGGCAACAGACCCAGTTTCCATTTTGGGAAGAAGGCAGAGATGTGGAAGCATAGCCACTGTTGTGAAGACCCAGATCAGGGTAGTATGAAGCCTGCATTAATTGCAAACAAAAAGCCCTTGAGAACTCACTAACATGACCTTAAACTCCTCCAAGTGGGAAGTAAAATGTAAATTAGGAACTTAAGAATACTGAAAAGTCCATGTGATCACAGATACAAAAAGGTAACTGCATTAAGGAAGCTGCATTCAAGATAAGAGGACAGGTGAAAATGGTTCGCTCTTTCTATTTGTGAGGCAGAGACTTCAGTAAAAGGTCTTTCTTCTATCCCTATCATACCAAGAAGATTTTCAATCGTTTCAATGGAAACCAAGCAATGCTTCCCTGGATGACTTTCTTACACACATTTTGCTCTTCCTGCACCTGGAGTGCGTCAAGGAAGAATAAGAACACCATTAGAAGCACTACATAATGCTTCTTGAACTCCCAACAGTTCAGCAAGAGGGTCAGCAGCAGAACATGCTGTTTCTTAATGGCTTAAGCAGCAGTATTTCATCTTCTTTTTAACATATATTGGCCAACTGCATTAAACCATACGCACACACACAGTGGAGTTACTGGTTAAGCTCTTCTGACATGAATATTCCTAGCAGTGAAGTACATCAATGGTGATATCGCCCAGCTAAGTAGTAACACTTTCACTGGCTGTTCACCTTTGTGGGAACTTCCAGAACCTCTCTATAATTTACAAAACAAATAAGGGCTTTGTTCAGCAAACTTCAAATAAACAGCATACGCTCTGGGAAAGTCCAAAGGCCAAGTGCACTGCTGGTGTGCAAATGCCCACTGACTGCTCCCAGGCCAGGGAGTCTCAGCCTTACAGCACGACGTGCGTGCATTGCACAGGCTGCAAAACAAGCACTGATACGCAGCACCTGCACAGGCAGCGCCTGCAAACCCTCCCTGCCAGGTGCCATCAAGATAGTTCTTGCTACAGTTCAACTTTTACCCAATTCTGATTACAAGTTTAAGCAATTCCGGTTCCCAGGTTCTACTTGTATCAAATGCAGAGACTTCCCTTCTCACTCATGGCCTAGTTTTCTTTTTTCTCTAAACAGCTTATTGCTGCACCTCTACATCTGAGAAACTGCAAAACCCACAGCATGCAAGGCAGGAAAAACCTGCTTCACCACACAAAAGAATTTGCTAATTAGATTTAATCCCATTAAATAGAGCAACAGATTTTAGAGCAATAGAAATCGTACTACGATATACTAACCCTGCTAGATTTTCTACTCTGGGACGATCCATACATGTCTTCCTCATAACCATTGGTCTGTTATGGAAAGAAAGGAGAGAAAAGGAAAGAAAAGGAGAGAATGTAGACCCAAAAAGACAAGCTTGCGTGACAGCCATCATTTATTAAGAGCAAAAGCAGAAAGAGAACTTTTCAAAGCTAAACCAGGAACAGAAGTGCAGAACTAGGTCAGGGTTTCAAACGTGAGGATGTGAACACTTTTGTGCCCGTCACTATCTGTAAACCAGCCAAAAAATGTCAAGGATACTCCTGCTTGCCTTTTTGACCCTTTTCTTCTTCTTGTTAAGAAAAACTTCTGCTTCCCCCATTATTATGGCACTGTAACACCTGTAACTCTTCAAACTCTTTGTGAAGAGAACAGAGGATGAAAAGGAAACACAAAGGGACGAGAGAGTATAATAAATATGTCACAGTAGTTACTTATATTCCTGGCAGCTGAACACCTTAAAAAGCAGCAGATTATAGCTAAGAACTTAATCCTAAGTTTATATTCAAGAAACTCTGTTTAGCTGACCAAGAATGACATATGAAATCTCTTTTTGGCTTTCCCCAATTACACCAGAATGAACCCTGTTAACACTTGGCAAGGCAACGCAAAGACTACAAGGGGTTTGGGGCGGTTCAGCCGCCCTCTGCATGCTCAGCACAACACTCTGCCTTGTTGCTGCACCTAAGTTTGCTCTGAGAGGAGACAACACTAACGTGCTCAGAGTGAATGAGAGACTCAGGGTGAGACAGTTCAAGTCATTATGTCCAATCTGAATCCATTTTCAAGCCAAAGAGATATCATATGTTATACAGTTCAAGAACACCATTAAACAAATCTATTATTCCAACCTTCAGGGTACCTCCTTGCTCCCTGCATGCAGATAACCAGGCACTACAGACTTCTATGGATCTCATTTTCCCTCTAAAAGCAGACAAAGCCATCTTAGATGGGAAGAGCCCAGATGAGATCCTTTCCAGCTGTTAGCTTTTCCAAAAGCTATTTTTCAACTAACTGCATCTCTTTTACAAGATCTTGGCAAAGGTTTCACTCAAGAACGTTAAGCAGAAGCACACCAAAATCCTTGCAGTCACGTTAGAGCTTCATCTAATGCTTCTCCTTTCTGCTCTTTAATAATTACCTTGCTTTGGGAAATTATGTTGAATTGCCATGACTCGTTTTTCCACAAACCCAGGTTAGTTAATGAGGCACTTCTCCATACAGTCAGTTTAATTTGCCCTATTATCTTTTAGATTTCAAACCAAAGCACTGTGGTTCTGGTCATTTCCTTTGCCACTATGACAACTGCTCCCTCCTCTCCAGGGACTTCTCCAGCTCACATTTTGGAAGGCAAATGCTCCAGTCAAGGCTCTGCAGGATGAGTTTCATCAGATCTTGCTGACCTTTGTTTTATGCTAAGTATCTGATCAAAACCTTGATGAAAACTGAAACAAACAGGAGAGAATACTGGAGAGAGTTATGAACTGACCCTTCTCTCTCTCTGTTCCTTCAATCTCTGCCCATGAGATTTCAGCTGACATCCTGAGTGCATGAAAGACTCTTTACCTTCCACGCAGGTCTAGCTTTGCAGTGCAGGCCTTAGTAGGGCAATTCTAGGCAAGGCCAATGCCTTTAGGTTTCTAGAGAAACACTAATGTTTACAAAGTTACAGTAAAGAATTGTCAAAACATCACTGCATCAAAGGAAAGCATATCATTAGATTAATTTCCTTTTGAAATGCAGGCAGCTGAGTTCTCCTGTGTTTCATCAGCTCAGCATGCTGAGTACCTGGCTGGGAGCACTGCCACTCACAACGTGCCACGTGTTGTACTAAATAACTAACATCCCAATCTGAAAGTAGCTGATTTGTGCTACCAGTGATCAGACAATGTGGGACAGAAGCAAGCTCCCTCAGCCCCCTGAATATTATTTCTAACTTAGAGCTTCAGCACCCCTAGCTAACACACATCTAATTGGCAAATGCTGTGCTCCTGAAGCACTGCCTAATTACTAAGTACCCAAATGTTGTCATAAATCAGGGCTAACCTCCTGCTTTCATACATAAAAAAAAAAATACTACTTCTCTCAGGTGAAAAGATTCAGCCTTTACTACATATATTTACCATCAACTTTACCTTTTCGCACGTGTAATGCTAAAGCTTGAACTAGGTTCTGAGTGTTTCAGGAGGCTCTCTAGGCACAACACTGACACAGACCTTTGGATCATGCTACATGCTGCAGATAAAGCAATTCCAGGCATTCCCATGGACACAAGTCCTGAGAGTCACACCGTATCCTTGACATTGGGCCGGTGATCTTACAGCCAGCGTACTTGTTTCTCTAGTCTCATCACAGCACTTCCATATGCAAAAACCTCAGCCAGGCAGCGAAGATACATACTGCTTTGGAGTAGTTCTTCCATTTGGTCCTCTCATTCTCTAATCCAGCCTGCAGTGAGATTAAGAATGCAGGGTGAAAAGATCAGTGAATTTATATGCACACGCCGGAGCCAGGCATGCACAGCATCGAGCAAATCCGTCAGTTCAGCATCTCTCCAGCTCTACAGAACATGGCTCAGTGAGCACACACGAAAAAAATCAAATCTCCAAGTCAAATGGTCAGTTATTAGAGAATACTGTTAAAAGTGATGATAGCACTGTTAAATTTAGTAGCCACAGTTTAAATTATTCACGCTTGCTGGGTTAAGTCAATTAACTGAGCTACCAGCTGTCTATGCTTACTACATCAATACATCCATGCAAAATCCAAACGTGTTTGGACTATTTCTGTATATAGGTCACTCAAATAGAGTCATTGCATTCCTAATCTGAAATAGGGCAGGGAATGAAGAAGAGTGGAAAAAAAAAAAAGCTAGAGTCTGTAAAACCGTTCTCCACTGTTTGCTCCATGAAGCAACACAGACAGACGTCCTACTTGACACAGTGCTGGCACAAAACAGCACAGCTAACAGTATGGGGAGATTTACAAACTGAGTTTCAAGTCCCAACATTCATTTTCCTTACTAGGCTCCTCCTGTGCCCCTGAGAAGCAGATCTACCTCCATGCAGTCAGCGAACATCCTGTGCCGAGTTGCATTATTGCTCATCCCTCACCTTAGATGAGCTATCACACTTGATGTTAGTTTTTTTCACAGTTAGCTTTTAAACACACACTGCAACTTTCAGGCTATTCTCACCACTGGATAGGCGCCGGCATACTCCACGTGAGACTGTCAAAGCACGAAAAGAACAGAAATGAGAACAGCAACAGTGAAGCAAGTGATGGCAATCAACCTCCTCCATCCCCTAAAAGATGAACATCCCACAAAAATAATTCTGGTGATGCACGAGGCCAGAAGCTGGGAACTTCATTGAGAAGACAAAGCAAGGAAATGTGCCCAAATTGTGTCCTGAGTGACTAATTGCAGCAGCCTTACACGCTGGAGTCTCGGATGACAGCCAGCTGAGAAGTGGGGGAACAAAGGCGCTTGCAGTAGAGAAAAGACTGAAGGAAAGCAGCGCCTCAAATGCAGGATGATGTTATTGAGCCTCCTTAAGAAAAACTGCATGGGAAAGAAACAAGAAAGGCAGGATATTATTGATGGCTTCAGGATGAGCCATAGAAAAGCTGCTAAAGATTGTCCAATCTCTGCAGCAGACAATCTCCCTGCAGGAGGCACAGATGCACTAGGGATAGCATTGTAATTCATAGGCTACTGGCTACAGCACAGCCCAGCTGCAGAGCTTCAAGCACTTGGCTAGCGTGCTCTAACCAACAAACACCTCTGGTGCAGCCCACATTGAGGGCTGGGAAAGAATCATTGCTTCAAAGAGTAATTGTGACCGCAGCCAGCCTCACAGTGACCCAGAGTGCCAAAAATACAAGATCAGCTCTCAGAAAGGGAAAGTCTTGAAGGACGATCACAATGGAAATAGTAAGGAAATAGTAGTTTAATATCCAAAAATGAAAAGCGGTCAGTGTTGAGTTCTATAAACCCTGCATAGACACAGACAGTGCTTCCTTCATGCTAAAGTAGCTCAGATGTCCATAGAGGTGACTTTCAGTTGGTAGTTGCTCAGTTATTCTTTGTTTTACATGGGCACAGTAGGAGCCAAACCTTCATAACCAGATGCGGTCAGACTTCAAACAAGCTGCTGCATACCCACGTTAGGAAAATAATCAGTGTGTACTCTTATCACTTAATTTCAAGTAAAAAAAAAACCTATATGAAGCATAAGGGTAACTCTCCAGACAGACTAAATGAACGCGCAGGTTTATTTCTCCCTTTCTCCTCCAATCCCAGTAACAGCGGATGAGGGATGGAAGCCTTCAGATATACCAGGCTCCCTCAAAGCCCTTCCTGTGCATGCCCAAAGTGTCAGATGTCTTACACAGGAATGTTCACAGAATGCTACTTTATGGGGGCAGTGAGGAGTCTGCGCAACATCATTGGAAATAGCAGGATGTAAAGCTTCAACCAGATTGTCCTGTCAGAAAAGGACATTCTTTGCAGCAGTACTGGGTATTTATGGGCCACCCCTTACAGCAGGGGAGATCCCTCTTTGGCAGAAGAGC
>PPHD01014833.1:0-16457 GCA_002909625.1 Bambusicola thoracicus | reverse complement strand
ACTGGCAGCGATACTGTTAGTGCAGGACTTCATAGTAGCTGAGATTATAGGGCAAATACCTCGGTTTGACAAGGTAAGCACTGTAGAGCTAGCCAAGCACAGCCTCCACATTCAAACCCTTAGAGAATTAGTATGGATTCTTCTGATTTATTATACATGAATTTATACTGAATTCAAAAGCAAACTCTGGAGACAGCACTGTTTTATTTATAGATACAAGGATAGGCACCACGCACTTGACAAAATACCCAGGAGAGCACACGAAACCCTCAGCCAATCACCTCTGCCTGTGTGCAACCTTCCCAGGTACACAGCTCTGCCCTTCCAGCTAAAGGAACCATTCCCCCACTTTTCGTCATATTTGATTCAGTCAAATCATTCCCTCTTCTGGCTCCTACCCCGCAGAATACTGCCAGTTTCTTCCAAAAGGAAAACTGCCAAAATAAAGAATAATTTTCCTTCCCCTATTCTACAATACTCTTTTCCTTTCTGTTTGTGTGTGCAGAAGTTTCTCAACTGTTCTCCCATTCAAGGCATTTGCTTTCCCTTATCTCCAGTTACAATCCTTCCCTATCCGCTCTTGGCTCCTTTTCCTCAACGCACAAACTAGCCATAATCTATCCATCTTAAACTCATTTAATCTTAATTGCTTTTTCAATTATCCTTCTTCCCTTATTTTCTTTCCGAGATGATGGAAAAATCCCTCAAAATGGCTGTCTAAAATGTATTTTATTTCTATCCATAGACCTTCAATGATAAACTTCCATTTCACCGTGTTACTGATATTTCCATTACTCTTCCATAGCAAACATTCCTCTTCCTTAAAAATATAAAGCTGATGCTATTAAAGAAACCCCACAATTTTGTTTTCCACCTTGGTGTCCTCCCTTAGTCTATCACCTTTAACTTTCTTCCACATCATTTTACCATTCTCTGACAGTGTCTCTAGTGGATTCTGTCCTCAGTTCACTCTTTTTCTCTCTCTGCACTTTATTTTTAGGTATTTTTATGTTCAGCTTGAGGGAGAATAATTAAATTCAAACTGACAGCTCACAGAAGCATCTTGTTTTGTCCATATGAGTATCTTGGCTCCCCATTGTCACCCTGCCCACACACTCACATCCACCTCCCTTGCTGGCTGCTAAGAAGATACCATCACAGCCTTAAGCCTCCAGACTTAACTGTACAATAGGCATGACTGTATCACCAATCTGAAACATCCTAATACCCAGACTACTTCTAAATCGGAGAGAATGATTTATTCCCCCTTAAATACAACCGTTCTTTTCCACCCACCGATAAAAAAAAAATGATCCCTCATCTCAATTTCTTCCCAGTTGTTTTCAGAAGAATTCAAAAGCAATTTCGCCTCATTTCCCAGGTACTGGTAATTCCTCTAGTCCAACCCCTTGAGCCTGTCACTCTGTTTCTGTATTGTCTATCTGTAACCCCCTCATTTACCAAACTAAACTGATGCCTTCAGTTGCAGTACATTATACAGGCTATTTTTCTTAATCCTTCACCGTGGAAATACATACTAATTTCTACTACCCACTTGTTATGTTTTCAAAGTCCATACTACTTCTTCATACTACTGCATCAGCTAAGAAGGCTTCTCCTGCACTGACACCTGTAAAACATCTCCATTAGTTAATTGCAAACACTCTTCCCTAACACTTAGGCTACATTTAAGCTTGACATCACTTGTCACTGTTTTCCTTTTGCTCCTCTCCTTGCCTGCATTGACTTTGACTTGTTATACTGCCAGTAAGCTCTCTAAGATAGGGATAGTCTTTTCTGAGCTTGTACAGCACCCAGCACAGCTGAGCACTCTTGAACCCAGAAATGCTACGGTTAATGCTGCCTGCATTCTTATAAAGCTATTTATGAGGCAGTGCCATCACAGCTTTCTTTGTGCTCCAGAGGCAGTTCCCAGCTACAGCGGCCAGCCAGGAGGCCCAGGGCTTCTCCTCTGCTCTGTCCAGGAAAACCATCTCACAAGAAGGAAAAGCATCCAAACACAGCATGAATGGGCATTACACTTCCCTTATTTTATAGCAGGCTTTCAAAGATAGTTAGCCACCAGCAGCAGTCATTCTCATACAACGAAGCACGCTGCCACCAAGGCTCCAGACTCACTTGCTGAAAATTTACCAGGAGCGAATGAGATAGGATCACAGAGGATAATCTAATGGTAAAAAACACTGAGTTCAGGGGAGAATCCATCCCTGCGTCTGTTACAGAGGTTTTAAACAAGGAGTAAAAGGCAGCAGTTCTTATTTCCTCACTCTGTTAGCACCTGGCCCAGGAGCATACAGCCTTACAACACAGCTAGACAAGGTCAGCAGAAGTAGTGTGTTCACTAACAACCACACCACAGGCATTCAAATTAGCACACGTGGTGACCAAGTTGAACTCCAGCAATTTCGCATTTGAAGTGGAGACTACAGCGCATCTCACAATTGAACAATAAAAGAAATTGCTAATTGTGAAGTATGCAGTGGTGACTCCCTACAGGAAAGCCCACAGAAATTATAGACCTTACTTCTGATCAAGTTTGAATACCACCCAGGAAATACAGACTATGTTGATCAAAGAAGAGAAAAACAAAAGGTGATAAGGATCTAAAATAAACGAGCACTTTCCATTTATTATGTTTAGTAAGTCCAAGATCCCGTAGCATGTACTACGTGAACACAGTAAAATACTGCTTTGCTACATATACATTGGGTACCCAAAATAAATTGTACCAGAAACTCTTATTTTGGTATTTAATAAGACAGTACCTGAATAATTTTTCAATATACTTGCATCACTGGGAAACATTTGACAATTTTCATTTAGTAACTATGGCAAGACAACTCTTCTAAATCACACCAGCAACAAGGACTTAACATGGAAGTGCAGACATTCCCCCCAGTGTTGCGCAACCAACATTTCTACCACCTTTTCCACTGCTCCTCTATTTCTAAGAAGTCTTGTTCTAACTTAGAAAATGCCCTTTCACAGAGGTCACACGCTACATCAGTGTTCAGACAGGCTGGAAATGAAGAACATACTTAGGATGGCAATTTGAGCAGTCTCCGTGTTCACCAAGTCCTGGTGGGCTCAGTGCAGCTCCTGACAAGGAGCAGAACTTTGGGAGGGCTCCGTGGAAGGCATCTGCTCTAATGTGAGTTAATATTCTGTACCTCTGCTTCCCCTTAAAGAAGGGCTTTCTGGAGTAGGGATGGATGACGAGAGAGTTTGACACAGAAAACAACTGTTAGAACATTTGCAAGCCGGCCAAGCACAAAAGCTAAGAACTTGTCATCTTACCATCTGGAAACTGTGCCCTAACAAGCTACTGAGCCCTGTGTTGAGCTATATGATTTGAATTTTATTTATTTTTTTAATGTAAAAGCAGGAGGCTGACCTTGTACAGACTTCCCAGTCCTATCAGCTACCTCAGGAACTTCATTAAAGTAAGAAATTAAAAAGCAGTTGATAAAACAGGGGTGGAAGAAGTTTCTGCCTTTAGCTGGATCAGATGAAGTTTGGATAAGTCTGTACAGAGAAGAAGGTGCAAGTGAAACATGCTCACGCATCAGCAAAGACATGCCAACCAACTAAACTAGAAAACGTCCTAGAAAGACAGCTCTTTGAAGTCCAAGAAGAACCTCCATACCCTAAAGGGTGAGACTAAAGGCATAAAAAATAACCAAGTACGCAGATACTGTATTGCAACTTGCTAACAGATTTTAAAATATTCATCTCAATTGGGGAGACATAGGTGGTATCAAAGAGCAAGTGACATTACTCAGTAAAACTAAAAATTCTCTCTCAAGGATATACTAAGATGAAACTGAAAATTTGGTTGTACTGGAAGTATCTCAGAGAGCTTGCGCATCCAAATTTTTACCATGTTTTACACATTAACACAATCATTCAACGTAAGTCAAGAAGGAATAATAAGCAGAAGCAAGTCCCATACTGAACAACGTCTTCCCATAGCAAAGCCAGGACTGAAGTTGCAGATACTGAGCTTCACATTATTAAAGATACCTAAAACGTCCCCTTCCTCACCAATTTGAGGAATTTGGTGGAGCTCCCTTTTCACCTGACAATGCCACAGAAATCTTCCACAACTTTCTGTAAATCAATACCACCAATAGTTCCTAAAGACTCAAAACTATTTGGATCTTCTGATGAGGGTGGTGAGGCACAGATGAGGTGGTGCCCATAGATGTGGTCAGTGCTCCATCCCTGGAGACTTTCAAGGTGAGCCTTGAAGGACCAGGCCCTGGGCAACCTGATCTAGCCACGCATGTCCCTGTTCACTGCTGAGGAGTTGGACACGGTGACCTTCAAAGGTCCCTCCCAACTCTAAGGATTCTATAATTCTGGGATTTTTACAGTACTAGAAGTGTTATTGGGGGAAAAAATGGGGAGAAGGGGGTACACATGTTTATTCCTTAAAGGATTATCTCATCAGATTCTTGGTATTCATCAGATCTACCTAAAGATGCATCAACAACAAACACAGCATCCAAACAATCCTCTGCAACTCTACGGTTGGGCATCAATTCAGAGTCGAAGCGCCACAACTATGACCTCATAAGCCAGGAAAGCAACTGTCACTTCACTGATAATTCTTCACTTTTCTCAACTTTCTGATCTTTGATCCAAATATTAGATATGCTCAAGTCCCGTAAAGAAGGTGTTATAAGCTTACAGGCTTCTTTTCCATCTTAGTTTCAATCCTCCACAGAGCAGAAGAGGCGTTCCTATTAAGTTAATATTTATTAGATGCTCTGACCATGTAAAGAGCCATTAGTTCTACTCTGTCACTCAGACTAGGCCTGCAGTGCTTTAAGCTGATTTAAAAATGAGTCTGAGTGACTTGCCACATCACAGAATCACACCCACCCTCTCACCTCAAACACAGTTTATTAGTATTTTCTTGTCCTTTTCTTACCCTCCTCCCTCTCCACACTCACCACATTTCACAACCACCTCCACCAAAGTAAACTAGCTGGTTTCCTAAGGAGCACAGCATGAGAGACATTAAAATAGTTCAGTAAACGAGACTGCTGAAGCATCTTACCAATGCAGGCCATTGAATTTGTTTGATCTTTGATCCCTGAGTCTGGCTTGGGTCCTTTCTTTTCGCCCAGACCAGCTGGTACTCCACCAAGAAGGTTGCAAAATCTTCATAAACTTTAACCCATTCTCGCTTTTCCCATTCAAGGTCATCAAATTCCACGTATACCTGGAGAAGTTTAAGAACAAGAACAGATACACATTACTTACTTGTACACAGCATGGGAGAATCTACATACACTTTTGAAAGCACACGTTTTAAAATTTCATGGAAGAGCTTAGTGTTATCCCTTTTACTGTTATGGTATTGAAATGACAATTCAATCAGTTCCCGCACCACAGAAGACACGTTTTCCTTCAGCAGAGCACGTGTGCTGAAGAGATGAAGAGTTCATCTGCCAAAACATAGCTGTTAATGTCGGGTGTCTTATCCCATGATTGAGAAGTCTGACACTAAATACTAATATCTTTTGATAAGCTCTGAGAACGATTGCTATTATCTGTTCAAATATTTATCATACTTAAATTAATGCAAACTGATCAACCAAACAAAAAAAACACTGCATCAAGGATTTACAAAAGAAAAAAAAGCAGTGATTTGGAAGAGAACCAGAAAGAGAAGGAGCACCATAAGCCCTCTGATGCTACGTGTACCTCCAACACACAGTTGTCAACTCCCAGCTCCACCTGCAGAAGCCGCTCGGTACCTTGCCATTTGAACCCTTATGAGATCCCACTCCTTTTGGCTTAATAAATAAATACATACAACATTCACAACACCACACTTCTCATTTCCAGCTCAGTCACCTTGGAGCCAGTTTGCATCTCTATGATCCCGTGTCACTGCTGTCCTACATGTAGACGTTACAGGGCTATCCCCAGCGCACAGCTGGAGAACAACCAGAGCCTCCCTCAGCTGCACTTACCAAGCTGACCATGCCAAGTCATTTGTTTCCTATGGTAAAGGGAGGAGGGAACACACAGCCAAAAAGTTACACAAATATTATCCACATTAGGAAACAAGAACTTAGTAAATGCATTACATTACAAGATCACTTTTATTTTTTTTTTTAACTATATATTTTTTTTCCCGCTTCTATAATGCACTTTACAACGCTGCTAAAAAGAAACACCCCTTCCTATAGAAAACATCACTGCTTGTCACAGTCTGGAGGAGGACAGGGCAAGTTGTTTCGCTCTCCTGAATTGCAGCTCTCAGTTACAGCCATCTCAACTTCTGAAACTGGAGCTTCTTCCTCCATCTTCTGAGAACTTACATTGCTGTCACTGAAAAACTCTTGTCTAGCTTCAGTTAATTTTAGGCCTGCAGCATACTTCCTTGTCTAGACTGCCTGTCTCACACTTGTGAGACGTGTGCTGCACAGCACTCCTGCTCATCTCAGCCTTTGGTGCACACAACTGAAATTTACACCGAGCCCATACCAAAAATTCATCTTCCCAGTTTTCCCCTCTCACAGATGCTCTTTTTTTTAAATCCACATGACTTCCACCCTGTTCCTACACTCGCCCTATCTCTCTGAAAGCATGAGTCTGATTACAATAATAACCCACTGCAGTTACTCTCTTCTGTGGCAGCCCACAGTCACGTCTCCACTTAAAATCTGCACGGCTATGCAGACAGAGCTGGTTCTGCTCCTCCCGCACTGCCGCCCTCACTCACTCCACAGCCCCCCTCCTACTGCAGCATTTGTATCAGCTCTACTTGAATAGGTCATACAGAAAGGACCCTCCTGCCTCAGCTGTTCGTTATTAAACCGTCGCCTGTTATTCTAGCAAGAGAGTGGAAAGCAATGGCAGAGCCTCACACTACAAATTGTCAACAGCCACTTTCCATTAAAGGACACAATTCTATGAAGCAGATTTAAAGAAATGAAGCTATGGAATGCATAACGAAGTTAGGGAGTAGCAGTTTGACAACCAAAACAGATTTAACGATAAATACAGCACAGCGTTAAAGCGTCAGCAGAAACATGTCGTACCCCAAATCATCTCTGCAACACTACCTGGTATTTGCAGCTCCATCAAACCCTTCTAAAGGGAAAGTTATGTTTAAATGTTGTCATTTGGTCCATTGTGAAGACACCTGTCAGTGACAGCACAGTCAAAACCATTCCCCAAAGTTCCTTTGCTGCTCCCCACCCCTCCTGCTGCTCATCCCACTCAGTGACCCCGGGCCGGGCAAAGCATGCTTCTCTAATACCTGGGCAGCCTGTGATGGGGGGGCGGGCCGAGCACAAGGCTGAGCACAGCTGAGGGGTTAAAAACAAGAGGCAACGGGAATCAAGCGAACAAATGTTTTTGAAAAACACAGATAAGCCTAAACCGGATCCAGCAGTTGAGAAACAGTCACACTACAACATGCTGCGCCTTCTGGACCCCTGCCAGAACTCGTGGATAACTGCAATGCAATCTAGTGTTGTGCGTGCGAGATCTGCGCTCCAAACAACCCCAAATCCGGTGCAACGGCGGTGGGAGTTACCGTGAGCTGTATGAGGGCCTCCTGGCACCGAGCAGCCAGGTCTGCAAAGGAGCAGCCCAGGGGAAGCGGGGCAGGGAGCATGGCGTGGGGCCAGCTGCACTGCCCGGAGCGCCGCATCCCATCCGCCCACAGCCCCAGGGGGAGCCACGCTGCCAGCCTCACCACGCTCCCGTGTCGGTGCCAAGTCTATTAGCTACCCCTGGCTTTCCAGAGTTCATTTCTGAAAGGCAGCAGCAGCACAGGGAAAACGCGGAGCACGACCTTTCACCCATTCTTTGTTAGCAAATACGTGCTCCAAACAGGAAAACGCGTTACACATTTTTGTGAGGCAGGAGTAAGGGTTCTGAAGCAAACAGGGCTCCCCTCTCTCTGAACACCACGCTGCCGCACAGAGAAGAGCAGCACGAGTGCATGAAAGGGAGTAAAGGGAATAAAAAGGGGAAAGAAGAACAAAAGCCATCCAGCAGCCTGTGCCAGAAAGCAAAACACGGAGCCAACCCGAGCGCCGCCAAGGAGCAGGGAGCCTGAAAGCACTCCATCTTCTCGCTTCGCTGGCGGAACTGTGCACAGCAAAAGCCCCTCCAACATCTGCCTCCTTCGGAGCGCATGTTGATTTTGAGGTTGTTCAGCCAAATCGTGTTTCCTTGCCCCGTCAGCTACACAGCAGTTTGTTTTGCCAGAGCCGCTCCAGACCTCTCACCACGTACACACTTGCGCAGAAAGGGAGAATTCCCCCCAGGCTGATATTACAGTTATAATTGGCATTAATGCGCTAATTTTGTAACTCGCTATTTTCCAACAGGAAGCAGCATAAGCCCATGGCGTGTTTTTCCAAGTAAAGCAAGACAACAAGTTAACGTTCAGCAGTCGGCCAAACAATTGCAACAAACCATCGCCGTTCCAAAGCCAAAACACAACAACCACGGTGCAATTTCCAATGTGCAGCACCACGCTCCAGCCTTTTCCAGTCATCAGTGCTCCAAAAAAATACGCCTGATCGCACAAACCCTGCAGCTCTCTGAACAGTCACGAACGCACCGTGCCCGCAGCCACTCCCTGCACAGAGCTGGGCAGTGCCGCCCACATGCCCAGCAGCAGGGATGCAGCCACAGCGCCTGCACGTCGCCACAGCCTGGCTTCATCTGAGGACAAGTGCTGGTGGCTACTAAGCTTCTATCCCTGTGTGCTAAAATGAGTCATTTTAGCTGCTTGGCACTTAAGAAATACAGGTCATTTCTCTCCTAAGTTTGTACCATTTGAATATTCTTTCAACACAAATTGGACTACTGGCTTCAAGGTGAGTCCCAGGGCCCATTAAGTTTTATCCTTAATGTTTCTAAATTAAAACAAAGAATACTATATACACTATATACAACTGTACCACGTGAAAGTAAGGGTTGAGAACTCAAAACTCAGGTGCTAAAAGTTATCTTGAAGTTCAGAAATCTTGGATACACAGCCTGAAAGATGACAAAATGGCTTGGGCTGGAGGTGACTGCGTGCCACCCAGCTCCGACCCCTGCCGTGGGCTGGCTGCTGCCCACAGCCCCATCCCATCCAACCCGGCCTTCAAGGCCTCCAGGGATGGGGCACCACAGCTCTTCTGGTCAGCCTGTGCCAGAGCCTCACCATCATCTGAGTAACGTGTTTCCTCCCAGCATCAAACCCAAATCTCTCCTCTGTTAGCTTAAAGCCATTCCCCCTTGTCCTACGCTTAAAAAGCCTGGCATATAATCCAGACAACATGTAGGCCAGACCGCCTGCTTTCCAGCCCCTCAAACACAAAAATGTAGGCCTTGATACAATTTAGCAGAGATTTGCTTTGAAACCTACTACGTTTAAAATAACCGCATCTCAATGGCAATAAATAAAATCTCCTACAAGAAATTTTTACTCGTAGTACCACCCAGGGGAAAAGCAAATTTCCGTTGGATGCCTCCAACCAGCATGCAGTAACACAGAGAACGAGAAAACAAACAGTAAGATGTAGGACAGGATGCCCACGCTGGCAAATGAAAACGCAAGCCCGTAACAGCACTTCCCTCCCCACATCCTCCAGTATCAGCCATAAGCTACAGGCTTTAACTGCACGTATCCGCAATGGGACAGCTGGCACTGGCTCACTTCTGGCCCAGCGAGGAGGCTGCTGGAGTTCCGTCACCAGGGCACACCTCGCTCCAGGGGAAGGCCCAGAGCCCCTATGGAGCCGGGCATCCCAAGGTGAGCAGCGAGCACAGCCCCGTGGGCAGAGAGGGAGAGAAGGACAGCCAGAGGCACGAGCTCCGCACAGCCTCGGTGCTCTGCTGGGCCACAGCAGTCTTTTTTAGCATTTGGCGGAGCTGCAAATTAAAACCACGTAACCGAAGCTCTGAGAAACCTCTCCATTTACATACTGAAACGGACGCGACTGCCAAGTACCGAGCTGGTATAAACTAAAGCTACTTGTACGTACACAGGGAACACAGCCAGGAAGAGTGTTTTTACAAAACTTAATCTTCCCATCCTGTTCCCAATATCTCTGCCTTCTCAGGTTTTTACAGATTGTTTCTTTGATGGAAATGGCATTACCCAGCAGCCGAGCCTTTCTAAATATATCTTTAACTAATCAAATGCAATCAAAGCACAATTTACTATAAAGCAAAACAGCTTAACGCAGTGAAATTATTACTGTGTTATACAAGTGCTACCCATTTCCGCATGGAAAAGCAATGAAAACGCAACTGAAGATAGCAGAAGGGTTTCTCTTTAATAAGGAGCATGCAATGTGGCTAGATGCTTCCAAAATATTCCCCATCCTTGTCATTCACATTTCCATTTTCACAGCCACTTCACATTAAAAAGCTCTTAGTGTCATCATACTCCTTTGCTTTATACATCAAAGTGCCATACAGCTGCATCTTACAAACAGTGCAAGTAAAGCAGAATAGACAAAAAGATGGGTATTTGAGAATATATTGGCATCAGTCCACACAGCCTAAGGAAACCCTAAACAAATGCTGGACTAATAGCAACGGGTTGGTTTCAAACTACCCAATTCTTCATATTATGAGTGTTATTGCCTCTATGCATTCCTAAAAACAGTTACAATTTTATGTTTTTCCACCAATCTGGAAAATATTTGTTCTTAAACACAAGTTCTTCACTTGCATTTGTGGACCAGAAAGTATTTACTTTCAACACACAAAGCAATACTAAAAGTGCTGCATATTTTTAGCCTGAGTGAGCAGAGATGCACAACATCACTGCAAGCCTTTAGGAGATCTGGGGGAATTCTCAGTCAAGTTGGCATACATCTGTTCATCATACTTGTACGTTTCTTTCACAGTTTAAGGAACATCACAGTGTTTCTCTGAAACACGGGACCCAGCATTAACCTCATCACCAGGACAAAGCTGTAGCTAAGTCAAATTCCAAAGGAAAGAACATGGAAAGCCTCTTCGGAGACAAGACCAAATATTCATAGTGCTTGTTACCTTAGGTTTCTGCAGCACATACAGAAAGAAACACAAAGTGCTTTGGACAAAGATTCAAATCTGCACATTCATTTTGACTGTTGGAAGAGCTTGCAAGTAAAAACATCTAAATGGCAGCTTTTGCCTCCATGAATCTAAGGATTTTAGCACACTTTCTCTTAAATGTAAAGAGGACATCATGCAATTCATTTGCTTTTTGAGACAAAGACGCCATCTTCTGAGATGTGCTACAAAAGCAAAAGGGACAACTCTTCAAAGTACCCTTCAACATTGCCCACCACCATGAAGCATCATACTGATTATTCTCCAGACCTTAACTCCTTCTGTACTCAGAGGAACACAGTACAGGCACATTAAATCCCAGAGGCAGCCCTCAGCTACAACCCAGAAAGCTGAAGTGCACAAAGAAAGAACTAAACCTAAAGAGCATCAAATCTTTGCTGTTTCAGAGCTCCTGGAAATCAACTTATTATGCAATCCCACCATGTTTCAGTAATGGTAATTAAGTCACAGCTTGCCTGCTGCACAATGGCTTCCAGCTCCTCCTGCTTGTTGCCCACACTGTGTGCATTGGCATATATGCACTTCAGCTGAGCCACTGGCCTCACCTCCCCAGACCCAGCATTGCTCCCCATGGCTCATGTCTAGTCAGCCTCATTTTCCCCCTTTCCCCCTTCATACCTACTTTAAAGCCCTGTCAATGAGCCCTGCCAGCTGCTGGGCTAGGATCCCTTTCCCTCTTTTGAGACAGGTGAGACCCATCCACAGCCATCAGGCCGGGTGCTGAGTACACTGCCCCAGGGCCGAAAAAGCCAGAATTCCTGTGATGGCACCAGCCTCTCAGCCCGGTATTTATCAGATGGGTTTTCTAGCCCTCTCAGCGTCCCTCACTGCCATTGAAAGGATGGAGAACACTACCCATACTCCCGCACCATCCACTAATGGCCCCAACCCCCAATGTCCCTTCTGATAGCCCCAAGACTCCTCTCAGTGACTTCATTGCTGCCAGCATGAACCATCAGTAAAGGGTAATAATCAGAGACTTATAATAATCGGAGACTTCCAGTGCCAAGGCAGCTCAATACACTTCATACACTGATAAACAAGGAAGACAACCCTGATCTCTTGTACCGGCCTCTAAATAAACTGGAGATGCACGCCTGCTGAAAAACATGTCAAATATATGCCATATGCAGGAGGAAACAGAAACAGATGGAGCAAAGAATACATGCTTCAGTAAACGTGAATTTTCAAGGTAGCTCCCTTATATCTTAAAGCATCAAAACAGTTATTTAAATAAAAACATTTGTTTCAAACGGATAGCAGTCGCAAGATGCACTACAGGGAAACAATAAGCATAGAAATGAACAATGTATACAACAGGCTTAATTCTGAAATGCTCGTTTTGCGCTCCCTGGAATTCATGCCTGAGCAACGACAACAAGTAAGTTTAGGAGAAAAGATGCAGATAAAAATGGCTGCAGAAGTGAAGAAAACCGCCAGTATATTGTATATATTGTACCAAGGTGCTGCTGCCTGTAGCTTGGATTGCTAAGCAACCAGCACACCCTGTAGAGTATCAATAAGGTCACAAGGACAGCGAGTGAAGAAAAAAGCATCCTACTAGGATGCCTCAATACCATCTCCGGAGAATAAGGATGTACATTTCAAAAAGCAGATGTGTCTTCCATGCATCATTTTAAAACACATATTCCATACAGAAACGAGAGAAAGAGAAAGAGATGTTTTCTATGCGCTACACTGCATTGAAGGAAACAGCATTAGTATTTCATGCCATTCAGGGTTTTAAATGAGCTTCTCAAAAAGATCTGTCTCCCGAAGAGAGTCTGCAGAAATGCAAGATTTTATTTGAAAGGTGCCTGACTCACTGGCGGTACTTCAAATACTTGACATACTTCGCAACCCTTTTCTCCAAAGTCAGATGGCAAAGCCAAGCGACGCACAAACCAAGAATTAAATTATGACCATGCTGGGATTTTCAAGCACACCTAAGCCAAGCGTTACCGCTTTCAAAAGGTTTTAGATGCCAAAAAATACAGTGAATTTCTCATCTGAAATGAGAAATAAAAGCAACATTGAAATTTCAAGAATGTATTAACTACTAAATCATAGCAGCACCTAGTTAAAATATACCCGTTACACAACAGTTCCCTGGTCCTGCAGACTTGGAAAGAAAGTCTTTCAAATTCTTTGTCAGCAGCAATGCAGGAAACTTTTCTTACCATATCTAACTGTAATTTAGATGTCACGTTAATTCCTAAAAGCCACTGTTGCAAAGTCTCGATCAGTTACTTCTTAAGAAGATGTTGTTCAAACTATATAGATCTGAATTTGCAGATCTGACAGACGACTTGATGGAGATAAGGCCATTTCAAGCAGTGATGGTTAACCAATAAATGTTAACAGCTGTCAGGTGATTGCAGCAGTGCACTGGCATTACCTCATGAAGGCAAGAGGACAGTTAGCCTCGCTGGTTGTCAGAGGCCACAGAGCACGACAGGAGGCTGGAATGAAGCACATGGCAACAGCAATTGCTTACTGCTCAGACAGAAATGGTTCACTGCTGCTCTTTGTCCCCAGCACTTGAGCTCTGCTGCGGCAGCAGCGCTCACCAACCACCCGGCAGCACTGTGCCAGAGATGTTTTCCCCAGGCCTGTTCCCAGTCACCTGCTGGAATGTGGTCGGACAGCCTGGCACAATTCACTGCTGCTCTTCAGCCAGACTGCAGGAGCTGTGAGGGCGATGCACAACTATGATGAGAGCAGTCAGGAAATGAAGAGGGAAAAAAAATCACCTAGCAAGAAGACAATATATTGTATTTTATATATTATTTCCAACTACCAAGTCAAGTTCTTCTGTCTTCTGATGACAACCAAGTATTTGCCCTTATGCCCAAGAACAATGATCTTAAACAACAAGCCAACTAAGTGATTCTCATAGGGTACTTTTCCTTTTCCAAGTAAAATTTGCCAAGAGTATCAAGACAAGAATCGTGAAAGGTAAAAGAAACTTGGTTAAATATTTATCTGCTTCATTGATTATTATCCACTGAAACGTTGGAAGGTATTCCCCAGAAGTGTATTCCTTCATAAAAGAACCAGAAATATTTGAGTATGAAGCTAATGTACTCTATTAATTAAATCCTGATCTTTCATCTGAGAAGTAATATCCACACAGTCTTGACAGTAACTCGTTATCTCCCTTCTTCTTTGTGAAATGCTATTTATAACGCCAGTCTGCAATCTGCTTCTCCTAGTCCTGCCTAAATCGGGTCTAAGCTGCATAATAAAGAGCACAAATAGTGTCTATGTTCTTTCTAGCTAGGACCCAGACATATTTTATTGCCGCTGTGTTCCATTTTCTGTTCTGCAGATGTGAATCACACCCTGCTTGCAGCCTCCCTTCAGCCTGGTGGTGGCATTCTGCGCTACCCCACCTGCAGAACCCCTCCTTGGCTGCCTCACTGACAGACTGCTTCAGGCCTCTGGGTTTCAGCCTCCTCCGTCATCCTTCAGAGGCACACCTCTGTCTCAGTGTTGATCTTTGTCTACTCCTTTATACCAGAGACATCAGTCCTTCAAAAATAAATGCTCCTATAACCTTCTGATGTGCCCAAAAGCTTGCAGACACCTGCTAGCAAGGGATCCATAACCAAAACTTGCAAAAGTTACGCATTAGCTGCAGCATTAGAGAAGGAAAACAAAATCCATGCTAACAGGCTGAAGCTTCAAAAGGTTAAGATTTTTCAGATGTGTTTTTTCCTTTATTTTTGTGTTTGACAGTGAATTCCAAGGCCAGACCTTCCACAGAGAACTGAGTCGCTACAGTTCCTGTTCCATCACTGCATACAGGTCCACAAACTGGGACCAAGGTTCATTCTAGCTCTGAACTGAGCTATCTTCAGTGGAGATTAGGATCTGGGCTGGTAGCACACGTGAGCAAACAACATTAGTAAACGTGCTGCCAAAATTCAGCACAATTTTGGGAGCAAAACCACAGCTTCATCCATTTCCTACCGTGTCCCCATTCACCTGCTCAACCTCAGCGGCCACTGCTCAGTTACAGGTATCTGTAATTTGACCTGATATTTCACCAGAGCACTGCAATTCTGCAGATAGTGTACGAACTTCCGAGAAACAGAAGTACTGTCACGCACCGAGGCAACCCTCTTTTCATCTCACAATCCTAAATAAACGCTTTTTATCCGAATGATGACTTATTGGTAATGCACACGGACTGTTTGATCCCAGCTTCACCAAATACCTGCCGTGCTTCAAAAACCTTCTGCCAGATTCATTTTAACAAACTTTAGAGATACAGGTTTGAGTCGGGAGTTTCTGCCCTGAGTTCACAATGCAGAGCAAGTCACAACAATCACCATTTCAGCACCCGTATGGTAGAACAGAAATAGAATAATTCCAATCCAATTTTACCTGTTTTGACAGGCATCCTTACATGATAACAAACTCTTATTACTTAAGCTAAAGAAACAAGAACAAAGCACTTGCAATGAGTATACATAAAAAGCTGCTTAATTAATCAAATAACTTTCTGACACTGAAAAGCTCAAATGGGCGCTCCCTGTCATAACAGCAAAGAAAGTATTTTCAAGTAAGTGGCATTTTAAAGACGGCGATGCTAAATAAAAAGGACATTTGTTCCTGCACAACAGTGTTATAGGCTGTAACTGTGAGAGCTGTGCTCACAACTTCAAAAACAGTCCTCCTGCAATTCAGGGGCATCCTAAAGAGAACAACAAAGCATTAAGTTGGAACCACAGGTAATTTGCTCACCATGTGTGCAAGTTTCTAGGAAAGCAAAACAGCTTTTCTTTTTGTCTGAGGTAGCTCCTAAATGCTAGATGGGATACATACAACAGATTACCTACTGCACTGACTGATATTTATGGAAGTTACTTAAATCCTTTAAAGAACAGAACAATTAAAATGTGAAGCCTGAAGTATGAATGTGCAGACTGGCACCTCTCATCTCTCCCCTTCCTTCCTACTTCCCCAGTAAGATCTCATTGGCTTAAAGTTTACTTTCATGCAACCCTTGACTCAACCTCTGCTATACAAGGAAAATGAAGACCAGTCTCCATTTAGTACTGAGCACTCATTCTGCATTTGCAGATTTTTTTTTCCTTGAGAAGCTTCTCTGCAAATCAGAATTACATTTTAAATTTGGATTTTAATGAGAATGTATCAGAAAGGTATCATCAGCAGCAAGTTCTTGTCTGCCACAATACTAACGCACCTCAGAGCTGCTTTGAGTTTTCTAAATGACTAAATAACTTCCCTGCCAGGAAAACCAACACACTGTAAGATACCTTTGACTCAAGGAGTCACCAGCTATAGAATTCTTAGTGGTGTGATACATA